>PVKY010002022.1:0-28034 GCA_004027775.1 Bradypus variegatus | reverse complement strand
ATAAAGAGGACTGAGGGGGTGGCAAATTGAGGGAAACGAAGAAGGGGGCAGAGCGGGAAGGGCTATTGGATTCATTCTGGGGTCTCCTGCCTGCTGTCTGTGTGGTGCAAGCAAGTTTCTTAACTGCTCTGTGCCTCGGGTGCATCCTCTGTAAAATGGGGTAAAACAGCTGTCTTTTGGGCTTGCTGTGAGGAGTAAAAAATATGATGACTGCAACAAGCTCAGAGCAGTTCCTGGCAGACCACGAGTGTCAGTAAATGTCCACTTGTAATAAAAATAAAAAGAACAGAAACAAAAGTCAGAGATATAATGGAAGAAAATCTCCCAAGCTGCAGACAAGCCTGTGAGTGCAGGTTTGAAATGTGCATCGTTGGCCAAAGAGAAACTGCCCAAGCATTTGTTTGAGTTATAAAGAAAAAGAAATAAAAGAAATAAATGTCAGCACAGCCACAGTATGAAATACCAGGGAGCTGTTAAAAATAAGGCTATACATACACACTTACTATACGGAGTAGCCTAAACAGTGTTGTTGATGGAATAAAGCGAGCTGCAAAAACATGTACAGCACAATCCCATCAATAAATTCATGCTCATTGTGGTTCCGGCAGATGGGCCGTGAGGGGCTTTGTCAGGCAGAGCTGGGAAGGACAAGCGGCTGCCCTGGTTCCCAAAGGCTCCTGCGGGTCAGAACCAGCTCCAGGGATGGTGGGAGGGAGGGAGGAGACGGGGCTCCCGAGCTGGCCTGGCCCCACACCCCAGGGCCCTTGCATGTGCCACACCCTCCCCCATTCCACCAGGGAGACCCACACGGCTCCTCTGAGACCCGGTAAATTCCCCTCCCCGTGGGGCAGTGTCTGCCCATCCCTGACTCGCCCTCGGCCTCCCCAGGCAGTGCTGGCTGCAGCACGTGCCCCGGCTTCCCCAGCACTTCATCCAGGGTCCAGCATCCCAAAGAGGGTGCCCCATGTGAGCGGGACCCGTTCTCTTGTTCTTTCACCAACTCCAGGCCACTCCATGTGATGACCTCTGCGGTTCTGGGGTTACCAGGATGAGCGAGACCAATCCTCGACCCTGAGGAGCCTGCAGTTGGCTCCAGGAAATGGACAGAGGAACCAAATTACACAGTGATAAAATAGAGGCCACACCTCCTCTGTCCCCGTCCCCTGGAGTGCTCCTCCCCAGACACCCCCGAGCTCACTCTGTCGTCCTCTTTGGGTCTCGCTCAATGATCACTTGACTCTGAGAACCCCCTTTACACCTGCCATCTCCCCTGACCGCCAGCACCCTCTCTAGAGGAAGGAAACCATCGTCGTGCACTGTACTATGGGTTTCTGCATTGGTCTACTGTTCATTGCTCCAGGAGGGAAGGGGATTTTTGTCCATGTCATCTTTGTTGAACCCTCAGTGTCCAAAACAGTGCTCGGCACATAGTAGGCTCTTGGTAAATATTTGTTGAGTGACTGAATGAGCGAATGACTGCACCGGTGCTGTAGGATTTCCTACAGAGCCTAACCTGGGTGGAGAGTCAGGGAAGGGGATGCTGGGTTGACTTTTGCTGGATAAATGGGTGTTTGTCTGGTGGTGAGTGGGAACAGAGTTCCAGGCAGAAGGAATAGACTGTGCAAACCCATGGAGCATGTGAGAGCACAGGGCCTTGAAGGACAACATATGTTTGGAGCCCTGTGGGATGAGGTGGAAGGGGAGGCCGGGGAGGTGAGGCAAGGCGGGGGGGAGGGCTGGGGGATGAAAGAAGGCAGGCAGGGATGCCGCGAGGCTAGGTTTGCGCATGGAGTGTCTCTGCAGTGTGACAGCAGCTAGGAGATGGTTCTGGGGTGAGGGCCTACATGGGGTGGGGTCTAGCCTGAGGCAAGGTGGTGATGGTGGAGAGGAGGGCAACGGGGAGTGTGAGAGGGCCTGGCGGCTGGTCAGGAGAGGGTCCTTCCTGGGCCAGGCAAAGGGGCAGCCCCCTCAGCGCCCTGCCTGAGGCCCTATGGGAGCCCCATTTCCCTTCTGACTGCCCGGACCTCAGCCCCAGCTCAGGCTACAGAGCCCGTGGGGCCTTCTTTGCAGGCAGGGTGGGAGTGGTGGGCTTGGTGGGCTTGGTGGAATGAATGACCAGAGGGAAGGAGCTGCTGGGCTCAGAACACCATTCATTCATTCATCCATTCAGGCCACACCCCATAACCTTCTGTTATGGGGGTAGGAAAGACAGACACTTCTCTCTGGGGGTGCACGGACTTTGTCAATCTGGGGATCATGTCTTAGGCTATGCATTTGGGGGATCTGGGGGACAGAATATGAGGAAGGAAAGTGGAAAGTCACTGGTGCATGAATTTTAGCTCACGGGTGTGACGTGGGCAGCCAGGCACTGCCACCCTGGTCTGTAGCGAGAAGGTGATTTAGGGACACGGCTGGCAGAGTGTGGGGGATGGAGGGTTGCAGGGCTTGGCCTTGGGGCCGGGTGGATGGAATGGTGGGACTGGTCTCTCCAGGCTCTCTAGCAAGGGCCCGGCAGCCTCTGTCATTGAGCCTACACTGAACTTCGCTTCCTTTGCAGGTAGGGGCTCAGAGCTGCCAGCTCCATGCCAGACGTGGCCGGATGGGCTGGTGTCTGGAGCGGCCCCTCCTTCCTTCACAGCATCAACAGTAGGGCCCTGATGGGAAAGTCCTGCCTGCTTGGGGAGCACCAGGAGGGCTCAGGAAGGCTTCCTGGAGGAAGTGTTTCCTCGTATAGAGATGAAAGACGAGTGGAGTTTGGCAGGGTTGTGGAGGGGGGGAGTAGGGAGAGGACCCGTTCCTGAGTGGGGAAGCTGAGTGCGGAAGCCAGGAGAGGGGAGAACTGTGGCTCGTACCGGGAGCTGAAAGCTGCTCCTCATGGCTGGAGGGCAAGAGGGCAGAGGGAGCTGCAGCACCGCAACAAAACCGCTTCCTAGACACATTTTCCAGTAAAAAAGTTTTCTGTGGCACAGAGAAGGAATAATCAATCCTTCTGCACCCCAGATTCTTCAAGCAATTATACATCCCTGAAAAGCTTAATATAATACAATAAATAGGTTGCTATTTAAAGAATTCAGTGCTGGAGCCAGCGGCCCTGCCTGCTACATACACACGCTTCTCTCCGACATTCTGGGAGGGGCAGTTCTCGCCGTGGACATCATTGTTGTCGTCATCGCCACCCTTGTTGCTACCTGTCGAGCACACACTATGTGCCAGCCATCATGCTAAACGTTTTCCGCACGACCTCGTCTGTCCTAACAGCCCAGCAAGGCAGGTTTGTAATTATCCCTGTTTTGCACACGTGGAAACTGAGAACCAGACATGTTAAATGCCTTGCCCCGGGTGGCGTGGGGTATAAGGGCAGAGTGGTTTGAATTGAGGCAGACTGATCCCCACGCCCGGGCTGGCATTTGCCGTGTGGCCTGTTCCAAACAGAAAGGGGTTTGGTGCTGAAGAAGAGAGCAGGGCCCGTCTTGGAGGTGGCTGCAGAGCAGGACAAGTGTTTTAGATCAGGAACATTACAGAGTAGTTCCCTCCTTTCATTTGGCAGATTAAAAAAGCACCCCTGGTGGCGAAGAGGACAAAGGACTTGTGCCTGGCACTGGGGCAGGGGTGGCCATGCCTGGCCGGCCCCTGGAGCTCCTGGTTTTCACCTGGGTGACCCCGCAGGGAGACCCCAGCTCCCGCCCGGCTTCCAGCTGCTCACAGGAACCACACAGTGAGCACGTACCAGGTGGAAATGAACATTTTTTTCTTGGAGGAACCAAAAATTTGGAACTATCCCAATGGCTCTAGCTCCTCATTTGGGGTTAACTTCAGTGTAAAGAGCACTTCCAGGGCTTGGGAATCCCCAGAGAAGTGGAGGTGCCGGGAGCCTTTCTTGGCAGCTAGCTGCTCCCAGCGAGCAGGTGTGTCCATTGCCTGGGCCAACTCTGCGTCTCAGCTCGAGGTCGCCAAACGAGTCTGCCCTTCCCAGAAGAGCTTGTTCTCCTCTACCTGCTCCTGCAGATATTGCAATAGCCCTGAGGGCACTGCAGGAGTCTTCCTGGAAGATTCAAGGGGGGCAGGCTCACATTTGATGAGAGGTACACGAGCCCAGGCCCTCCAGCCCAGGGTCCCACTGGCCTTCCCTTGAGAACTTGGCAGTGGCTGTGGGGGCAGAGGGGGTGGGGAGTCTGGGATGTTTTCCATGACGAAAGAGATTTCTTTGAGTACTAGGTGGGGATGGAGTGGGGTTCCTCAAAGCCAGGGACCGGATGGCTCCTTCACACAGTTGGATGCCTGGTAAGTAGCGCTCTGTGTGCACCTCTGTCATTGAACCTACACTAAACCTCGCTTCCTTTGTATTCATTTTTTTTATTTTGAGATTATTGTAGAGTCACATGCAGTTCTAAGAACAATGCAGAAAGATCCCACACACTCTTCACCCAGTACATCTTGAGTAGCTCTACTATAATGTCACAACCAGGAAGTTGGCACTGATCCAACCCATCCATTTAAGTCCGAGTTCCCCAGTTAACTGCGCCTTATTTGTGTGCGCTCTGTGCATACAGGTCCCTGAAATTTCATCACTCACGTGGGTTCTGGGTCCCCTGTGAAGAAACAGAACATTTGCATCACAAAAATCTCTCAAGCTGCCCCTTACGGCCATACCCGCTTCCCTCCCTATCTCTGGCAATCTCCAAGGTGGCTCTCCACCTCTGTAATTTTGTCATTTCAAGATTGCTGTATAAATGGAATCACAGCAGTAAGTAACCTTTTGGGATTGTTTTTTCACTGAGCATCATTCCCTTGAGATCCACCCAAGATGCTAAGTGTATTGTGGGCTTATTCCATTTTATCACTGAGTAGCAGTGCCTGGTGTGGAGGCCCCACAATTTCTTTAATGACTCACCCATATCGGGACACCTGGCTTGTTTCCGCTTTTCGGCTGTAATGAATAAAGCTGCTGTGAACATTCAGGTACAGGTTTTGATGCAAACATAAGTTCATTTATCTGAGATAAATGCCCAGGAGAGCCACTGCTGGTAAGTGGGTGTTCAGTCTTGTAAGAACCTGCCACGCTCTTTTCCAGGTGGCTGGGCTGTGCGCTTCACATTCCCGCCAGCGTGAGAGAGGGATCCGGTTTCTCCGCATTTGCTGTTGTCACCAATTTTTATTTCAGCCGTTCTGATAGGTGTGTAGCAATACCTCATTGTGGTTTATAATTTATGTTTATCCCTCTTCTCACAGGTCGGGTGAGCTTCTTGAGGGAAGAACAGCAGCTTATCCGTGTTCCCAGCCCGGGTACTCAGCGTGGTGTACGCCTCTGAAATGGTTAGTGCTTAAGGGGCTGTGTGGGCCCCTTAGAGTTCATCATAAGATTTCCAGTTCTGAGAGACGTGTACTAATCCTTGTCACACGCTGCTGCAAAGGACATTAGGTAGTTTAGTGAGTACTTTCGGGGCACCAGGCCTGCCCCGAGGTCTCTACGTGGATCATCTCATTACATTATCTTAGTTTCACAAATGAGGAACACGGGGCACAAGGAGGATGAGTAAAACAAGCTCTCTCTGAAAGTTCTAGAAACTTCCCTGCCTCTTCCGGCTGCTGGTGGCCCCGGGCATCCTTGGCTTGTGGCAGCATCGCTCCGATCTCTCCCCATCTTCTCATGAGCCCCCGTCTCTGTGACCCCTCACCCCTTCCCATACGGAACCCAGTCGTGATGAACGAGGACCCCCACCCTGATGTGGTCTCATCCTAACTAATTCCATCTGCAATGACCCCACACCCAAAGAAGGTCACACTCTGAGGACTCCAACAAACCTTGGGGGACAAAATCCAGCCCTTAAAGTGTGTTTGGGTTGAGAGCATTGGGCTGCAAGAAATGGGGTCCCCTCCTCCCAGCTGCTGACCCCAAGCCTTTATCTCCTCCGCCTAAGCCTTGGTCTCCTCATTTTCCCCAAGGAGCACGCTGGAAAGACCACGAGCAATGTCCTGTGAGCTGAGCCTCATGTTTTCAACATTTTTTGTCCTTCTTGAAGACTTTGGTAAATATGGTGCAGATAAAAGAGAAAGAGCTGCTTGAGCTCTTTGAAATCCATACACAGTCACTGTCTCCCCCCAGAAGCAGAGTTGTCACTTTCCCTTACTTGAAAAGGATTGAGTTAAGGGATATAAACTGGGTGAGAAGCTTATTGCTGATGAAGGCGTTGGGGCCGATGGGAGTAATCACCGCTTGGGGGCAGGAGTTGAGCCTTGTTTGTGCCTCCTGGCAGTTCCCGGTTAATTAGGAGGACGAAGGAAGATTTAGAGATATTGGGGGTGGTGGATAGATGTGCTCAGCACAGGAGTCAAAACTCAAGGTGGGTTTCTGGGCTCACCATCCAGAGCCCCAGGACACGAGTCTGTGATTTTCTTTCCGCTCTGAGGCTCTCCTGGGCTATGAGAGACACCTCTCTTGAAACAGCTCAGAGAGTGGTGGGAATCCGTGACCTTGGTCCAGTTTTAGAAAAGGCTCCACTCTGCTGGCAAGAGGCTGAAAGGACCCTAGTTGTGTCATTAGAGACCCACGTTGGCCTGGCTTTGGGACCTGACAAAGCCACTTCCTCTGAGTCTGCACACGTGTTTTAAAACACACCTCCATCCATTTGCAATAGAAACGCATCTATTTTATGATACATTAAACCTTATTGTTTGGGGTAGATTGAGAAGGATAGCTGGTGAACTGGATAAAGGAATATTATATCCGCAGGATAACATAATAGACGAAGTACTTAGCAATTTTTAAAATCGATACTATTATTATAGAAAAGTGCTGAAATCATACATGTCACACAACTGAACATCCTGCAGCCACGAGGTCCCGACCGCTCCATCCCAGAGCGCAAGGAGTCTGGGATTTAAGTCCCCACATTTAGGTTTGTGAAAACGGAACCAGCTTCTCCTGGCTCCAATGATTCCATCAGTTATGCTGGAGCAGACTCTGCCAGCGTCTCCAGAGGACCCCGGGGGAGCTCCAGGTCCCCTTGGCCAGCGGAACTCTCGGAGCCATCTGGAACCGCTGCTCCTGCTCCTTGGCCAAAGAAGTGAATGCAGGGGTATGAGCCCCCTGCCCTGGCTTCTGTTTGTGCCCCCCTCCCAGAGCCCTTGGTGGAGAGCACACAGAGCAGCGGGAACGGGGTTCTGCCGACTCCCAGGCCCAGAGAGGTCCCCAGTTATGGGCCTCTGACGTGCCGCTGAGCCTGGAGGACAGCAAATGCATGTGACCCCAAATCACTAGGAGTGACCAGGCCCGGTTGGACCCCCGCAGCCCCGGGCATGGCACACTCGGTGCTCCAAGCTGCCTCGGCCTTCGGGACGTGTGGCAGGGGTTCGCCAGGCTCTGAGGGGGTGAGCCAGAGGGTGCCAGGGGGTCCCCACGTTCAACTCCCCACCTCCCACCACAGCAGGCAGACTCCCTTATTGGTCTGGTGGGAATATTTTTCATTATCTTCCCTCCCAATTTAATTAATCCACATTCAGTAATGAACCTTGAAATTTCAATTAAACACAACATTACTGATCAGTACTGCACTGCCAGCAGTTGGCGGCTTTTTCCATCCGGGCAGGCACAGGGTACATGGCTGGGCCAGGCTGACTCATCTGACCCTTCTGGGCTTGGGTGCTGGCTCCTCATCCTTCCTGGGGTGTAACCGTGTCCCCAAAAGTCCCAATCTGCCTGCGGGATGGCTCCTGGGCTTGTTCTGGGCATGTGCTCGGCCTGCAGAAGCTTCCCCGGGCGCCTGGTGAGTGCTGGCAGATGGACAGCCTGCCCTCCATGGACACGGTGCCCCCTGCAAGCAGGTGCGTGCATCCTGGAGCAGCAGGGCTGGGTTCCCGGGTGCCCTCCTCCGAGGGCTCAGCTTCTTGGGGCATCAGGATGTCCTGGCTTTTCCAGCTCTCCCCCCACCCCTTCCCACAAGGGCTGGTCCTTCCTGTCAGCAGGCTCTCCCACGGGTAGGGATGGTGTGCAGCGTGGCTGCTGGGGACCATGGAGGGCTACCGCTCCCAAAGGACCCATAGCCTGTGGCTCCCAGGCCCCCCACTGCCCCCTGCCCATGCCCTCCTTCCCACCGTGATCGGTGCCAATGCCATGGCCCCTCCATGCCCGAGATCCTGTTCCACGTGCCAGGAGAGCAGCCAAGGGGCCTCCTGCAATCACCCAAAGGCTCTGAAAGAAAGAGAGCTGACCAAGTGTGCCCGCGGGGATGTGCCTTTCCAGGGCCTTGCACCAGGAGAAACATGCCCCCTGTTCTGGGGTCTGGGGTGGGGAGGAAGCCCCCACCCTTGCAGCCCCTCCCCTGGGCAGGGATTCGCGAGCTGAGGCTGGAGGAAAGTGGGCTCAGGGACCCTCAGTGGCAGAGCAGGATGTGGACACTTTCCTCAGAGCAAGTGGCCAGAGGGCCTCTCAGGGGGCTGGGATGGGCTGGTTATGGGGCAGGAGAGGGGAGGGGAGCTGGTGGATGGGGCCGGTGGCATCTACGTCACCTGCCCCCATATCTGGAAGGACTTCAGGGGGTGTCTGCCCTGAGCCTGCTGATAGCTCCCCCTTTGGGGAGTGATTCCCAGCCTTGCTGGGCAATACAGGGAAGATGCCAAGGGACTGCCGAGGAGCTGAGGAGCTGCCACTGACTGGGAGAATCTGGAAAAACCTTATGAGCTGGAATCAGAATCCCACCTGGCCATGAGGGTGGGGTCACCACGGATCGGACAAACTGAGGATCGCAGAAGAAAACACCCTCTAAGTGATTGTTTTGTAAGCCTTGAGAGCAAGTTTCTTAAAATTCCAGAGTCTGCGAGACTAAGGAATGGAAATTTGTTTGGGTGAGAACCGTGTCCGTCCGTCTGTCCCTCCACTTCTGCAGGTTTTGACAGGTGGTTTCTGATGGAAGCCAGTCCGTCTTCCCCACCTCCACAACCTCCCACTGCCAACGGCAGGCGACGAGTTCGAGGGGGCGGGAGAGGAAAAACATCTCATCTCAGCCCCAGAGCACCTTTAGGCGAAGAATTCATAGATTTTGTCTAAAGTGGATGTTTGTACCCAGGGTTTGTGCAATTTTCCTTTGACTGGTGATGAGAGAGACAGGGTGGGGGGGAAAGGGGGAGGGAGACTCTCCCTGGAGTGGGCTTGGAATGGCCACTTGACCTCAGCTGGCCGCCCAGCCTGCCGTGGCCTCAGTCGCAGTGAGCCGAGGGGCTTGTCCCCAGCCCCCAGGTCTCGTCCACATGGTCCCGATGCATCAGCTCCTCTCCCAGGGGGTCTCTGGGGGAAGCTGGGATCCCCCTCCCAAGTTCTTCTGGGAGGGTCCCTGCACCCATGTCAGCACGCTCTTTTTAATGAACCCCACTCTTATTTTTTTTTTCAAATTTTCCAAATCAATTTATTCTTATTATCCTCACAGCTGGCATTATTAATACTTTGTTTAAGAAAACCACTTAAAATTAGCCAAATATCTAAGATAGTTACATGTACAAAAGATATACAAATTAAAGCCATTTAAAAAGTAATAGATATCATAATTTGTTATTGACCATAACTTCTGTATTCAGAAATGATTGTAAAATTAAAACCTAAGATAAAAAACTGTACACCATATGCTTTGAATAATTTACATCTTAGGAAACAAAGGCAGTCTTCAGTTACATATTTAGTGTCTCTGATGGGTTGAGGAGAGAAACACCATGATACTTTGAATGTTTGTACTTTTCTCTTATTGATTGTTGTGTGTGTTGTGGTGCTCTGAGGTAGGTTTGGTGAAGGTCCCTGAGACGAGGCTTAAGACTTTCCAGGGTACATCCAGTCTTTTGTACTAACGACTCAGGCCAGCTTTGCCCTGTGACTGTGCAGAGTGCTATATGAAAGGCTGCTCCAGCGGTCACTGACGGCAAATACTTCAGGTATGGGTCAGCATCTCTCAAACTTAACTCTCCCCAAAACACTGCCAAACTTTCAACTTTGCAGTTTGCAGGCTGATGATGCAGAAAATATTGGGTTAGAAACTGATTTACTGTTGGTGCTGCTAAGTCAAAAGCAAGGACTTTCAAAACGAGGTGCTCCATTCTCAGAACTTGTTTCTTGGTGTACGTATCATCTGTAATGTATACAAACTCTGCTACTTCTGGGGGGTATATTTCCTCAAACTTTGAAGCTAATAGCATAGCAGCAGTGCCCACAAGCTGAAGTTTTCCCCTCAACACAGACATCGATGAAAGGAACCTATCAGTGTAGTTCACAGCCAAGTACCGGGTCTCATTCTGTAGTTAATATACTTCTCCTACGCTTATATGATAGCACTCATACTGTTCGTGATATTTGGCTGTTTCTTCATGTAACCCACTTTAGGCTTACATTTAACCTCCTTTTCCCTAAGGTATGTGTGAATGTCCTCATGGTAGTCTGGTACTTCATAACACTCACTGGTTTTTCATCTTCTGATACAATCGACATGTCCACAGCATGTGGTGACTCGAAACTACCATCCATTGGATAATCAAGGGGTACCAGCGGTTTTCTTGGTCCAGGTAAAGTAATAGCCATGTTAAAAGCCAAGGCATCTTTGCATTCTGTTTGTTTCGATTCCGCTGGCCTCTGCTGAGTTTCTGCTGCTTCATCCACATGAATGGTAAATGCAGGCTGTTTAGTGTTTGCTTTCCAGGGAGGAACAGTGACTTTGACTTGCTCATCATTTACAGGAAGATCCTTAAGAGGTGCAACCCGTCGCGTCTTGGGCGTCTGCTGCGGAGCTGGACCTCTCGAGTTCCCCGCCTTGAACACCGCCAGACCGCCCGGGTCCGTGGCTGCTGAGACGGCACCCCATCTTCGGGGTTGATGTTTTCCCGGTCCTCTTGGGTTGCCGATTGCTGCAACGTTCCCAGGGCCGAGCCTGCCTCGAGGGCCGCAGGCCCCGGCGCTGAGTTGCCCAGCATCATTGCTCCCCTGCGGCGCCAAGCAGCGTGCACTCCGCCCCACCGACCGCCGAGCCAGCCCCGCCCAAGAACGCTCCAGCTGCAGCCCGGCCAGCCCGCCCGCCCCCACCCGGCAGGGATCGCGTTGGAACCGGTAACTCCTATTTTTTAAAAAAAGGTTTTTTTTTTAATGAATAATAAAAAAGAGAATACAAAGAAAAATAAAATATCATATAATACAATAAAAATTAAAGACAGAAAACAACACCACTACCAAGAATCCCATATCCCTCCCTTATATCCCCCTCTCATACACATTTAGCTTTGGTATATTGCCTTTATTACATTTAATAGAAGCTTATTACAATGTTACTGTTGACCATAGCTCCAGTTTGCTTTGATTATGTTTTTTCCCCAACACTCTAACACTCTGCATGGTTGACATTCATTTGTTCTCCCACATGCAAGAACAGTTTTACATTTGTATATTTAGATATAAATATAAATATATTGTATATTTATTTGGATTTATACAGTCAATCCTGCTGAATACTCTGTAGTCCTTCAGCATCAAATGCCTGATTTCTACCCTCTTTCTATCTCCTGGTAGCCTGTGTTATCAGCTTTTAACTCTCAAAGTTTGCTTTGTTAGACCATATTAGTGAGAACGTACAGTATCTGTCCTTTTGTTTCTGGCTAATGTCACTCAACATAATGTCCTCAAGGTTCATCCGTGTTATTACATGTTCCATGTCTTTGTTCTGTCTTACAGCTGCGCGATATTACATTGTGTGTATGTAACAGTTTGTTTATCCACTTGTCCATTGATGGACATTTGGGCTGTTTCCATCTCTTGGCAATTGTGAATAATGCTGCAATAAACATTGGTTTACAAATGTCCGTTCATGTCTTAACTTTCAGTTCCTCTGAGTATAAACATAGTAATGGAATAGCTGGGTCATACGGCAAGTCTATACTCAGCTTCCTAAGGAACTGCCACACTGTCTTCCAGAGTGGTTGCACCATTCTACATTCCCATCAACAGTGAATAAATGTGCCTCTTTCTCCACATCCTCTCCAGCACTTGTAATTTTCTGTTTTTTTGGATAATGGCCATTCTGGTAGGTGTGAGATGATATCTCATTGTGGTTTGGATTTGCATTTCCCTAATAGGCAGTGAAGTTGAGCATTTTTTCATATGTTTTTGAGCCATTTGTATTTCCTCTTCAGAAAAGTGTCTGTTCATGTCTTTGCCCATTGTTTAATTGGGTTGTTTGTCTTTCTGTTGCTGAGTTGTAGGATCACTTTATATATTCGGGATATTAAACCCTTATCTGAAATGTGGTTTCCAAATATCATCTCCCATTGTATAGGCTGCCTTTTTACCTTTCTGACAAAGTCCTTTGATGTACATAAGTGTTTAATTTTGAGGAGATCCCATTTGTCTATTTGTTCTTTGGTTGCTCGTGCTTTGGGTGTGAGCTCTAGGAAACCACCTCCTATCACAAGATCTTTAAGATATTGCCCTACATTTTCTTCTAAGTCTTAAGGTCTTAGTGCTTATGTTTAGGTCTTTGATCCATTTTGACTTAATTTTTGTAAAAGGTGTGTGACAGGAGTCCTCTTTCATTCTTTTGGAAATGGATATCCAGTTCTCCAAACACCATTTGTTGGAGAGGCTGCTCTGTTCCAGTTGCTTTGGCTTGACTGCCTTGTCAAAGGTCAATTGTCTGTAGATGCCAGAGTCTGTTTCTGAACACTCAGTTTGATTCCATTGGTCGGTATCTCTGTCATTATGCCAGTACCAAGCTGTTTTGAGCACTGTAGCTTTGTAATATGCTTCAAAGTTAGGTAGTGTGAGACCTCCCACTTCATTCCTCTTTCTCAAGATATTTTTGGCTAATCCAAGCACCTTGTCCTCCCAAATAAATTTGGTTATTGGTTTTTCTATTTCTGCAAAGTAAGTTGTTGGGATTTTAACTGGTATTGCATTGAATCTATAAATCAGTTTAGGTATAATTGACATCTTAATTATATTTAGTTTTCCAATTCATGGACATGGTATGTTCTTCCATTTTTTTAGGTCCTGTTTGATTCCTTTTAGCAGTTTCTTGTAGTTTTCTTTGTATAGGTCATTTGTGGCCTTTGTTAGGTTTTTTCCTAAATACGTGATTCTTTTGGTTGCCATTGTAAATGGAATTTTTTTCTTGATTTCTTCCTCTTGTTGCACATTACTTGTGTACAAGAACACTACAGATTTTTGTGTGTTGATCTTGTAGCCTGCTACTTTGCGGTACTCATTGATTAGTTCTAATAGCTTTGCTGTTGATTTTTCTGGATTTTCTACATATAGAATCATGTCATCTGCAAAGAATGCAAGTTTCACTTCTACCTCTCCAATTTGGATGCCTTTCATTTCTTTTTCTTGCCTAATTGCTCTAGCTAGAACTTGCAGCACAATGTTGACTAACAATATCAAACCCCCATTTTAAAAGGGGACCGTCAGGCCATGCAGGGTGCCTGAGGGCCGAGCTGTGGAGAGAAAGCTGCACCTGAGTGTGTTTTGGGGATGTTGGCAATGCCTGCTCCAAACTGCACACTGAATGTGCCCAGAGCCCTGTGGGCCAGATTTGTTTCCAAAGGCATGGCAACAGATTCCAGAGCCCTAGGGTCTAAAACCATGCACACTTATCCCTCTCACAGTGCTGGAGGCCAGAGTCTGAGGTGGGTCTCCCTGGGCTACCATCAAGGTAGCGCAGGGCTGCACCCTCTGGGGGCTCCAGGAGTCCCTGTCTCACCCGTCTCCTGCTTTCTCAGCTCCCAGAGGCCCCTGCATCCTTCATCTCGGCCTTGTCCCCCTTCAGGGCTGGCAGCTTCTCTCCTCCCCAATCTCGGCCCCATCCTCACATACCCCCCTGGCTCTGACCTCCAGCCTCCACTTCAGAGGACCCTGGGATGACTGTGGGCCACCCAGGGAACCCAGGCTCATCTTCCCGGCTTAGGATCTTGGCCTAATCCCACATGCGAGGGCCCTTTTGCCAAGGAGATAGCAAATTCACAGGTTCCGAGACTGGGGTGTGGATGGCTTTGGGGTTGTTAGTTTATCTGCCTCCAGGTATGCACAGGTGAGGTCCACCTGCATGTGGGGGCTGGGGCCAGGAGGCAGACATGGGCTCATGTCACAGGCAGAGCATTGCTGGTCCTGGGGCCTGTTCAGAGGGGACGTCAGGGAAGCAGCCGGGGTCTGTGGATCCCCAGGCATAGCCCCCACCCCAGCCCGCATTCTCGGCTCAGCCGGGCAGCTTGTCCCTCTGACCACACATTACCCACCGTCCTCAGGGCCTGCCTGTACCCATACCCAGAGACAGGGCTGGGAGGTCCCGACATTGACAAACAGCTCTCCTTGGCACCAGGCCTCTGTCATCCTGGAGCCATGGGCACCTCCCCACTTCCCAGGGACCCAGGTCTGGCTTCCACCCCTGTGTGGCAGTGCTGACTCAGGGGCTCAAGTGTGTTCTCTCCTAGGATGTGATCATTTTGGCTGCTGACCCTTTTTCAGAGCTGCCCCTATACTAGTACATTTTGTAGCCCAGCCCTTTAAACTCTGGGCTCAGGTCCATTCCCTTCCGGGCCTGATGCTTCCTGGTGAATTTTATGTGGCCCAGCCTCCACCCTGCGTGGCCTGCACTTTCCCCCTGCACTGAGCGGGAAGGAGGTTGCAAAGCTGGCCCCATGCTGGGAGCTTTGCTCCGTGCTTCAGGTGGGAGTAGAGGAGCGGGCTCTGACTCTCAGGGGCACAGAGCTTGGTAACCGCACAGCAAACTGGACCCGGTGACTTCTTATGTCTGAGCACTGTGCTGACTTCTGGCTGCCTTGGAAGAGGCCCGCAGCCCTGTGGGCTGCAAGTTCTGGAAGGCTCCAGGCTCACTGAGCCTTGCCCCGAGCCTGTGGTCCCTTGAGCTGGCGAGGAGCGGGGGCTGGCCTGTGGACCCTCAGTGCTCAGACACCCGCTGCTCTGGAACAGCCTGTGGTGGTGGCCATGTGAGATGCCGGCCGAGGCTTTCACAGACTCTGAGAAATGATCAGGGCCCTGACGTGGTTCAAGATCCCCAAGACACAGCCTGGGAGCACCCGCCTGTTGTGGTGTCCCCCCAGCTCCTTTGGCCACGGAGCATTTCCAAGGTTGCTCCGCGCTGATGGAGGGAAGAAAGGCAAACCATCAGCCGTGGGGCTTCAAGTGAATGGGCCCGGGGGGAGCCGGAGGCAGGGCCCCTTCAGAGAGGGGCAGGGACAGAGCTAACAGAGCCCCTGGGTCCCGAATACAGCCAGCAGAGGGGCAGAGCAGGGACTCCCAGGGGATGCAGCCAGGCACAGGCAGGAGGGGACCCGCGGTGGTTCCAGAGATGGCCCTGCAGGCCCGGGAAGGTGGCTGCCTAGGCGAAGGGGTCTCGGTGCAGTGGGTGGGCAGGTAATGCCAGGAAAGGTGACGTGGCTGCTGGGAGCTGCCCCGGGTCTGTCTTCCCCACAGAGCAGGTGCGGGCCGGGCTTAGAGATGGAGGCCCCAGCTCGGTTCCCACTGGGGTGTGAGGGGCACGAGTCAGGGAACCCGGCCGCACAGAGGAGGTGCAGGGGCCTGGGGGGAGCGACAAGCCCGTGCCTGCTCCCTGCCCTGTGCAGCAGGCGCTGTGAGGGGTGGGGGGCCAGCCTGTCCCACAGCTGCCTGGAGGGAGGCCAGGCCCTGGGGACTGACCCCCTGGGCCCCTACTTCCCCACAGGAACCGAGAGGGGCCGGCACAGTGGGCAGGGTTCCCACGCCTGACCTGGAACCCAGAGCCTTCCTGGGCTCCAGCTGGGCCTTGGGGAGACAGGCAGGGGGACAGGGAGAGAGACCCCGGCATTTGCAGGCTGGTCGGGTCTGACAACGGAGCCTGCTTCCCCCAGGGCTGCCCTCTCCTCCCCTGGAACCTCCACGCAGGGCCCCGGGGAATTCCGTTCCCCCGTGACGTCTTCTGGGGGCAGCTGGGGTGCCCACCCTGCGATGGCGGGTGTTCTGGGGCAGCAACTACACGTGTCCCTCCACGCTGCCACCACGTCGTCACTCTCAGGGGGGTCTCGACCCGAGGGGTCCCCCAGTTTGCTCCCTTCTACCTATGGTTCTCCAGTGCAGCAGGGACATCCGCGTTACTTGCATTGTCACTTGTATTTTCTCTGGGGTTGCATGTTTTCCTAACAACTTGTGTGACTGCAGTTTTGGCTGCCAGGGCCTGTGGCTAGGGGCCTACTGGGAAGGTGGTGGACAGTGCAGGGGGTTTCAGAGACCCCTGGGTCCAGGTGGGGAGCAGCTCCTCCACCCAGAGATTTAAATTCCTCACCCCCCACCATTGCCCTGAGAGCGTCTGCAGGCTGGTCGTGCTGGGGAGAGCAGCTGCCAAAGAGACAAAGCCACAGTGCACCTGCTTCAAGGGACGTGCCCACCGGGCCACCACATTGGGCAGACGATGTTGGAAAACAGTGACTTTATAAAAATCAGTTAATAAAGCCCAAGCAGGTGTGCAGGTGAAGTTTTAAGGGCAAACCCTCATCTAAAGGTTGAAAATTCATTGAAAACTAAGTGTTTCACCAAACCTTCCAGGTGGCTCGGCCTGTCACTTGTGCTTCCTTCAATAAGATGCGAGAGGAGACGTCCCGGAAGCAGAGCCGGCCGCCGGCACCCTGCTGTGCAAATGGAGCGATCTGGTCTAATTCGCCAAGTACTGTAACTTGTATCTGTTTCAGTTTAAAAAACCAAAATGTCGAGTTGGTTTGCCAAATACCTAGACGTGTTGCAGTAGATGATGAGGCTGATAAAGGCTCCAGGTCAAACCCAGTCCCTGAATCCACTGGGGGCTCCCGAAAGTGCAGCGACTGTGGGGTCGAGGACCAAGGGCTTCTCCGGGAGGAGGGGCTGTCTCCCACTTGGCACCCCAGGGAGTGTCTCATCCACCTTGGGGAGGCTGTGACCTCATGAGACCTCAGAACGTCACCACAGATCTGAAGAGAAAAACCGAATACTCAGGGTTACCGTCTGCAGAGGACGGGCTCTCCAGCTGCTGGGGCTTCTTTGTCGTTTTGTTCTAGGGAAGGTGACACATTCAAGAGCTTCCACCCACTGCCCTCCGCTAATACAGGGACGCGCCGGACGAGCCTGGGCCTCCGTCTTCAACCACAACCTGCCTTTTTTCTTCTGGGTTTGACCTGTCAAAGAGCCAAATGCCGACTTCCACGTGAGTTCCTGAACTTGTGGAGTGTCCAGGGCCACCTGCTCAGTGCCGGCCACGAGAGCAGAGGCTCCCATGCTCGTTTCCAGGTATTTCCTTCACGCTGTGGAGTGCGCTGGGTGCAGTATGAAACTTTGTCAGTCGAAGTGTAGATGCAGGTTTATTGTTGCAAGAATAAAATACTGGCATAACTCATGAGAATTGGGAAAGCTGTTAACTTTACACACATCATTAAGAACTTCCAAATAGTTAGACAAATAGGAAACAAAATTGATGGGTGTTATGAACATTTATTTAGAGGGTTTGCCGATAACCTTGAGATGACCTTCCCAACCTGTCTAGCACAAGGCAGAATAGTAGACATTGGATTCCACCATAATTCTAGCACCTTCTAGCTTCTTATCTGGGGTACTAGCTTTCAAAAAATTAAATAAAATGACCTTTACAAACTATACTGACTTTTAGTCTTTTAAGCAAAAGCCCTTTGCATTTTGTAAGGTTGAATTAGAAACAAAGTGTCAACTTTGCCACTGTAACACTGCATGAGGAAGAGATCTGAAATCATCTCCATCAACATCTGTGACAACTCATCTGTAGCCCAGGTGTAACAGAGTCTATAAAGATTCTGAAGAAAAGAAAAGAGTGTTGGAGAAAAGCTCAGTACCCAGTGGGAAGTGGCCCTACCGGCCGTCTGCTGAGCATCCTGTGGGGAGCACAAGTGCGCTGGGGACCACAGGAGGTGCACTGCAGCTGCAGGCGGGGCTCAGAAGCAGGGCTTGCCCGGAAGAGCTCCATGGGGGGGATCACTGGCCGTCTTGTTCACTGACGGTCCCTGAAGCACTCAGAGCAGAGCCAGGTACATAATGGATTTCTCATAAATTCCTGTTGCAAGAACAGAATAAATTTCTGCACCACAATGCCGGGCTTTGAAAACTGACCAGTCCAGTATTTAATAATAACAATGAAATCACTTCTGTGGGAGTTTCCGAGCCAGCCTGGGCCCCAGATGTTTGTTCCTTTGGGGACAGCCCTTTGGCCGGGGCTCTGGCTGAAGTCTTGGCCAGCGTCCTCAGGCCAAACAGCTGCTCTGGGCCTTCTAGCATTTGGGCCTCTGCTCTCCTTGGTGAAGGGAGGCAGCTTTCGATGCAGCTTTTTGTTTCTCTGGGACATTTTCTCCAACTTTTAGGGCCTCGTTTTCCTCGTCTGACCACAGGTGGCTGAGCTCAGTGTTCTGGAGGCCCTTCAGTGGTGGTACAGGACTTTTTAGTAGAAATGGGTTGGGATTCCCACATTTTATGGAGGCTTTTGGTCTGGGCAATGAGCTGCTTTGTTTACCATCGCCATCTCTCATTCCCTAGGAATGGAACATGGCCCTTCTTCTCTTCCTTTCCCCCTTTCCTCTCTCCCACCTTCCATGGGGCACTCCTGGAGCACCCGCTGGCCCAGACACCAAGCCCAGTGCCTGCAGCACAAATACAAAGGCCACACACACCCTGTGCTTGGAACCCAAGGCAATGCACAGGAAGTCACAGAAGTGCAATAAAATGCAGCAGAGCGTTCGCGGGGGCCAGCGCTGTGAGCCATGAGGACACGTCACCCTCAGGTGGGGCCTGTGCAGGGGCAGGAAGGAGCCGGGCTCAGCACCAGCAGCAGCTCTTCAGGTGGCCGAGAGGGGGATGGTGTACTGGGCAGGGGAACAGCGGTGGGGAAGGTGTAATCCGGGGGTCACACGCTGGCCTGAGGGTCGAGTCATGGTGGGTGAAGGACGAAGGAAGCCTCGAGTGTGGAGGGCTGGTCTGCACACAGGTGTCTGCCCACCCACGGCCCAGCAGGAGAGGTACCGAATGGAACCTCGTGTTCTCTCTTTCCTTTGGGGCTCCTGGCCTACCCCGGGCGTGTGCGCACGCAGCCTTTCCAGGCCATGAGCAATCACCACCCCTTCTTGTGGTGCTCTGAGGGCAAAGCTCTCAGGCCAGGCCTGCGCTTCTGTTTCCTTTGAAATTTTAAGTTCTCAGCCTGCACCCAGCAGACATTTGGCTGCTAGCTGGATATGACCAGTGGCTGCCCCGGAACCTGGCAGCAGCAAGGCCAGCAGGTTTGTTTATAAGATTCACATGGGGACATAATTATGAAAAGACTTTCCGCAGCGTCTCAGGGCTCTTGGAAACAATCCCTTAACTTTGGCAAGCCCAGGATGTTCTGGGCCTTTTCAATGGATGCTTTATCATTTCAGCAATGGACCCAGCAAAGTCAAACTTAGCCTTAAACTCATCCTTGTCCCCTCATGGCTCCAAATTTTGTCATCTCTCCTGAGCTCGGGGCAGGATCGGGGCCCTTTCCAAATGCCTGTGTGGAGTGGCATGTGGCTGAGCAGTGCCATCTGCCGGGGCAGGCTGTAAGCGGGGTGCCACCCGCCCGTGGATCGCAGACACCCAGGCTTCCTTCCGACAGATCTGGATGACCACTTAGCGTTTTTTTTTTTTTATTATTTTAGTTTTTTTGAGATTGTTCACATATCATACAACTATCCAAAGACACAATCAATTGCCCATGGAACCATCATACAGCTGAGCATCCATCATCATAATTAATTGCTTTTTCAATTTTTAGAACATTTTCATTACTCCAGAAAAGAAATAAAGACAAAAAAAGGAAATTCCAATCCTCTCATACCCCTAACCACCTCCCCCCCATTATTGATTCATAGTATTGGTATAGTACATTTGTTGCTGTTGATGAAAGAATGTTAAAATATTACTAACTATAGTGTATAGTTTGCAATAGGTATATATTTTTTCCTATATGCCTCTCTATTATTAACCTATAGTATCATACATTTGTTCTAGTTCATGAGAGGGATTTCTAATATTTGTACAATTAATCACAGACATTGTCTACCACAAGATTCACTGCAGTCCCAACTTTTAACCTCCAACTTTCCTTCTGGTGACATATGTGACTCTGAGCTTAACCTTTCCACCACCTTCACACACCATTCAGTGCTATTAGTTATTCTCACAACATGCTACCATAATTTCTGTCCATTTCCAAATGTTTAAGTTCACCCTAGTTGAACACTCTGCTCATAATAAACAACCGCTCCCTGTTCTTTATCCTCCTTCTATATCCTGGTAACTTATATTTCACGTCTATGAGTTTACATATTATCATTAGTTCATATCAGTGAGACCCTGCAATATTTGCCCTTATGTGTCCCTTTTATTTCACTCAATATGGTGCCCTCAGGTTTTCTTCATCAACCCATTTTTCGTAAGACAGTTTTGTTCACACACCATACATTCCGTCTTAAGTAAACAATCGATGGTTCCCTGTATAGTCACATAATTATGCATTCAGCAACATTGCCACTATCTATATAAGGACATCTCCATTTCTTCCACAAAGAAGGAGGAAGAGTCAAAGAAGGCAGAGAGACAAAAGGAAAGAAAAAAGAAAGGGAGAGAAAAGACACAACAGCTAGAAAGCAACAAAAGGAAAGATAGCATTAAACTAAAGTAGAATAAATAGTCAGATAACATCATCAATGGCAGGAGTCCCGTATCCTTCCCCTATGTCCCCCCCATATGCATTTAGCTTTGGTATATTGCCTTTGTTACATTAAAGGAAGCATAATACAATGTTTCTGTTAATTATAGTCTCTAGTTTGCATTGATTGTATTTCCCCCCCAATCCCACTCTATTTTTAACACCTTGCAGTGTTGACATTCATTTGTTATACCTCATGTAAAAGCATATTTGTTTTTTTTATTATAATCGTGGAGCACCCTAGGTTTCACGGAGTTATCAAGTCCCAGTCTTTGTCTTTCATCTTTTGTTCTGGTGTCCCACATGCTTCTAACCTTCCTCTTTCAACCATACTCACAGTTATCTTTGTTTAGTGTACTTACATTGCTGTGCTACTATCTCCCAAAATTGTTTTCCAAACATCTCACTCCTGTCTTTTCCTATCTGTCTGCAGTGCTTCCTTTAGTATTTCCTGTAGAGCAGGTATCTTGTTCACAAACTCTGTCATTGTCTGTTTGCCAGAGAATATTTTAAGCTCTCCCTCATATTTGAAGGACAGTTTGGCCAGATAAAGGATTCTTGGTTGGTGGTTTTTCTCTTTCAGTATCTTAAATGTATCACACCACTTCCTTCTTGCCTCCATGGTGTCTATTGAGAAATCCTCACATAGTCTTATCAAGCTTCCTTTGTATGTGATGGATCACTTTTCTCTTTCTGTTTTAAGATTCTATCTTTATCTTTGATGTTTGATAATCTGATTATTAAGTGTCTTGATGTGGGCCTATTCAGATCTATTCTCTTTGGGGTATGCTGCACTTCTTGGATCTGTAATTTTATGTCTTTCATAAGAGATGGGAACTTTTCATTGGTTATTTCTTCTATTATTGCTTCTGCCCCTTTTCCCTTCTCTTCTCCTTCTGGGACACCAATGATGCATACATTCCTGCCTTTTGTTTTGTCCTTAAGTTCCCTGAGACATTGCTCATATCTTTCCATTCTTTTCTCTATCTGTTCTTTTGTGTGTAGGCTTTCAGATGTCTTGCTCTCCAGTTCCTGAGTGTTTTCTTTTGCCTCTTGAGATCTGCTGTTGTATGTTTCCATTGTGTTTTTCATCTCTTGTGTTGTGCCTTTCATTTCCATAGATTCTAACAGTTGTTTTTATGAACTTTCAGTTTCTTCCTTATGTATGCCCAGTGTTTTCATTATACACTTCATCTCTTTTGCCATATCTTCCCTAAGCTTTTTGAATTGATTTAGTATTAGTTGTTTCAATTCCTGTACCCTCAGTTGATGTGTAAGCTTGTTCCTTTGACTGGGCCATAACTTTGTTTTTCTTAGTGTAGACTGTAGTTTTCTGTTGTCTAGGCATCTGGTTTCCTTGGTTAACTCCAGTCAGGTTTTCCCAGATCAGAACAGGCTCAGGTCTTGGAAGGAGGGAATAGTATCCAGTTTCTCTAAGGGTGAGTCTTAGAATATTGAAGCACCCTGTGAGGCCTCCCGTCACTGTGCTTTCATGCCCAGCAGGTGGCACCTGTCAGCCTGTCACTCCCGACTGGTGTAAGGGGGTGTGGCCCATGGCTATTTTCCCCCAGGCTCTGGGGTCTGGTTCTGAATGAAAGGCAGGTAGTAGAGCTTGGCACCACCTTCTTCCTCTTAGGGAAGATATGCCCTTAGGGAGAGGTCATTTACATTTTAAAGGTCTCTCTGCCTGTACTATCTCCATCCTTGTCTGGGTCAGAGGGCTGTCTGGGTCAGCCATATGCTGAAAAAGGGACAGAAAGCCCCCTTCAGGGCCAGTCCATAGCCACCCTCCAGCTCTCCAAGGTCAGTTGTCACCCAAAGTCTCTATGTGCCCATTGGGGATTTGCAGCTTTTATCGAGCAGTCCACATTTCTTTGTTAAAACCCCAGTTGGAGCTCAGCTGAGCCATATTCACTTGTTGGGAAAGAGCTACTCTCTAGCACCATGAGGCTTTGCAGTTCAGGCCATGGGGGAGGGGGCTCCCAGCTTGGATCTGCAGCTTTTACTTACAGATTTTATGCTGTGATCTTGGGCATTCCTCCCAATTCAGGTTGGTGTATCATGAGTGGACAGTCTTGTTTGTCCCCTCACAGTTATTCCAGATTATTTACTAGTTGTTCCCAGTTGTTTATTAGTTGTTCCAGGGGGACAAACTAGCTTCCACTCCTCTCTATGCCACCATCTCCTGAGTTTCTCCCCACTTAGCAGTTTTACAGAAGCTCCAGTGGATGCTCCTTGGCATATACCAGGAGGGGACATTTGCCACTTCATGTAACTGGTTGTCCCGATAGGACAACCAAATTCTTTACTTCTTTCTCATGGGGATGGGGTGAGGTCCCATGAAAGGCAATGTGAAAAAGTGTAAGTTCTTGTAGGCTGTTCACAGGAATTCAGGCCTGACAGCTGAATGCCAGCAGGGACCCTGGATTGGATCCTGGGATTGGAAAAGGCATCTGTGGAAAGCTGATGAAACACAAATAAAGCCCATAGTTTAGCTAATGGCAGTGAATGTGTGTTAACATCTTAGCTTTGACCTCTGGGCTATGGTTCTGCTCACAGTGGAGGAATTCAGGCCTTGGCTGTACAGAAATTCCTGGTCCTATTCTTGCAACATTTGGAGTCTAAAATTATTTCAAATTATAAAGATTTAAAAAAATGAAGTCATGTTAGTGATGCTTTATGGCATGAATGTGATTTCCTTTAACCCTCGCCTGGCCTTGTGAGGCAGCCACCATTCCTGTCTTTACTGGGGTAGAGACGAGTCTCCAGGGGCCCTGGCAGGTGAATGCTGTGCTCAGAGTGGAAGGAGGCCCATGTGGGCCCAAGGTGCTGCTCCAGAGCCCCGGAAGGCACTGGGAGGCTCACCCTGCTAGGGAGGACCGTGGTCTGGCTGGGACTGGGCTCCCTGGGGTGAGAGCCCACGGCTAGAGGAGAGTGGTGACCCCTGCCCCTAGAGGCCATTTTCATCTGTTGGTAAAATGAAGCCTCTGCCATCAGCTCCATTACGATTCTGCCATGACAATATTATTATTATATTTAAAAATTTCTGTCTGTTCCTCATCTCATAAAGCACTAGGCTTGGACAAGTTCCACAGAAATGAGTTGAGTGTGCAGAAAGCGAGGGGCATGGACTGTCTCCTGCCGGGACCTTCCTCACGGGTTCCTGAGGGGTTGCTGAGCACCTTCCAGAGCAGGCCCCCTTGCCGGTCCCCGCCTGCTGGGTGGGGGTGCTCCTGGGTGGGGTGTATTCCTGAGTGGGAGTGCTCCTGGGTGGGGGTGCTCCTGGGTGGGGGTGCTCCCGGGTGGGGGTGCTCCCGGGTGGAGTGCTGGCTCTTGGACCACGTCCTCTCCTCCAAATGTTTCAGCAAGGCTGGGGATTACCTCTTTATGAGCTTTCTTCTCACCCTGAGTCATTTGGATTCTTCCTGGAACGTGAGGGCTGCTGGGTCACCAGAGGGAGGTGGGGGCTATGGCTCACCCTTGCTGTGGGTGTACAGAGGGGAAAGAAACTGTCAGGGGAAACTGGCCTGGGAGGTGACAGACTCCTGGGTCCTCATCCCACGGCTGAGGCAGCAGTGTGTGGACGATGAGGGGACCAGGCGGCACTGGACAGACCCTGAGGGGTGCCGAGGGTGCAGTGACCCCAGAAGCAGAGCCTCCTCTCAGAGTCCTCACTCATCAGTTGATATTAATTCCAACATTCCCCACTTAGTGTGAGCTGGCACTGTCCCCAGGAAACAGAGCCTGCTGCTCCTGTACAAGGGAGCTCAGCCCAGGGAGGAGCGATGCAGGGGCTCAATCTGCTGTGGTGGTCCTCCGGGACCCCGGCACCTCGGGGAGGCCCATCCGGGGGGAGGAAGAGTTTACCTGCAGCTGCCGCTTGCATTGGTTCAGGGTCTGCCCCAGAGAGCACCCTCTCTGCACTGCCTATCCCATGGCCTCTCCCATCCCCGCGGACGCCCCTGTGGCCTGGGTGTAAAGTGTGGCCTTGTCCAGCTGTGCACGTGCTGCTCTGCCCAGGACACACAGGCCCAGTACCTGGGGGCAGATGTGGCTCAGTCTCCGAGGACGCCCAGGAGAGAAATCAGGTATTAGCTTGTGCTGAAGACAAGGCTCTTGATTTACACTCACTGACAGGCTTTGGCAGACGAGGAAACTGACAGCAGGGGAGAGCAGCCACTTGCCCAAAGTCACCCAATCGTAAGTAGCAGGTGCAAGCCTGATACTGCCAGAGTGGCTGCCAGGTAAATCAGGAGACCTGTAGCTGCCAGTTTCCTAGCGGATTTTACTGGCTGCCTTTGACATGTCCCACCACAGGAGTCAGATGAAGACTGTAGAAGCCCCAGCTCCCAGCAACTCCCCAAACCTCTCCAACATTTCCACCTCCTGCCCCACCCACAAGGCAGGTGGGGGGAGCCTTGGCTGTCCCCTTAGACTCTCCCTGGAGCCTATCCCACCCTTGGGTCTGCTTATCATCGCGAGAACTGCAGGTCCAATCCACAGGCTTTAAAGAATCTGGGCTTTGCTAGGTTTCTTGGTCTCCCGGCCAAACCTTAACACACACATTCTGTGCTTATGTGCCAGGGAGTGGAAAGCAGACACCGCTCTTTTCCTCACACTTGGTCGTGTTTTGGGGGATGGCCCTTAGGTCTGAAGTGTGCGGACCTGCTGAACAAACAGACATTCCGACTTGCAAGGAACAAAGGGAAGACTTAATGTAGCCCCAATGCCTTGCAAAGGGAGCCAAGTTTGAATTTTCCGTGTCCTGGAGGTGACTGCTGACCCCCTTTGGTGCAGTATTTTGCTGAAGATGCTTGGCCTTCTTGGCTTGTTGACGCCGTCCTCTGACCTCAGCCCCTATCCTTGCACGGCCTGGCCCTGGGGCTCTCCGCGTGTCCTTTTCTGGCTCTTACATGGGCATTTTTGCTGGCTGTCGTGTCCACCCTAGTCCAGTGTAATCTTGTACCTTGATCGCATCTGCAAAGACCTGTTTCCATGCATGGTCATTCTGAGGCTCTGAATTTGGGGGACACTCTTCACCCCACAGTAGATATTATCCCTTCTTATGGTCAATACAACCAAATGATGACGTCCAGGTGTGTGTGCCCACAGGAAGCACATGCTGTTTGCCCTCTGTGCCACTGCCCCCATCCTCACATCCATGGACTCACACACATGACCAGCTCCAAACACGTGACCCCAGTAACGAGGAAAACCCCAGCAGCGGGGGCAGAGCTCAGCCCTGCACAGAGCCACACACACGTCCCCAGATGCCTGCAGGTGAGAGGGACGCGGAGGTGCACGAGGCACACGACAGCAGAGCCGATGGCACCTGTCCAGGGAAGGATGACCTGGGAGAGGCTCCACCTGGCGCTCCCCCCACCCCAGGTGGGACGGCCCTGCAGCTCACCCGCCATTTGCCTTCCCTTCCTCCCCCAGCCGCACCGACAAGGAAAAAAGTTTTTTGTCAAATCAGCAGTTTTTCAAGATGTTACTCATACAATGATAAGGAATTTAATACTTGTTCATACTCTTCTGGTGGGCTGTAAGTCTGGGCACCTTTCTAATAGTAAGTCTGCTCACACGTATACAAAAAATCCTTTAAATATCTGCACAGCTATGTACTCAGCCCCATTTATTGCAAAAACGTGCCCTTTCCTC
The DNA here is from genome assembly GCA_004027775.1 of Bradypus variegatus. Classification (NCBI taxonomy): domain Eukaryota; kingdom Metazoa; phylum Chordata; class Mammalia; order Pilosa; family Bradypodidae; genus Bradypus; species Bradypus variegatus. Next base: position 1,647 of record PVKY010002022.1, on the reverse strand, counting down.
ACTGCTGTTGGTTGTATGTGTACCTGTTTCTGGACTCAACTTTGTAGCATTGTTCGGTCTTTGTGCCAATTCCACCTTGTCCAATTCCTAACAGCTTTTTAATAAGATGGTATTTCACAACTTTGTTCTTGTTTTACAAGAGCGCCTTGCCTACAAATGAGTTTTTGAATCAGCTTATCAATTTCTGCAGAAATAATCTGCTGGAATTTTGATTGGGACTGCATTGAATTTATGGATCAGTTGGAGAGAACTTTCTTCAATAAGGTAAAGCTCCCCATTTATATAAACTTCTTTAACTTCCTTGAATAATTTTTCTTAGATTTCTGGGTAGAGGGTCTATACATCTTAAGTTAGAATTTTTCCCAGATATTTTTGATGCTATTATAAAACACTCATATATATTCTTTCCTATTTGTGTGTGTTGCTTATATAGAAATAAAGTTGATTTTTGCATACTGACTCTATATCCTCCAAGCTTATCAAATTCACTTTTAAGTATGGTAGTTTGACTAGAAATTCTTTCCGATTCATAAGTATATAAATAAGTTTTTAATTTTTTGAGACAAAATTGGTTAATATTTTTCTTAACGGTTTCTGGCTTTGGTGTTATGCTAAACCCTTCCCTAATCCAAGATTATAAAAAAGTTTACCTTTTCTTATTGTGCTTTTATGGTTTATGGTTTAATATACATCCAACCTGTCTTCAGTCTTTTTCGAACTCCTTTTGACAGTTTTAATGTGTTTTCCTTTTTCTGACTAAATTCTAAAATTATTTTGATGACATAAGAAATCCCTTTGGCATTTGTATTTGTGACTGCGGTAAATTTTACTTATGAATCATTGTGATTTTTGTAGCATTCAGACTCACTATTTGTGTCTGGTTGTGTAATATGCTTGCATTTGTTCAAGTCTCCAGTCCATTTATCTTAATGTCTTGTGGTTTTGAAAGATGTGGAGTGCAGAGAGAAAGCACGGACAGCATGATGGTAATAAAAGCTGCAGCTGGAGCCTGGGCTCCTGGAATTTATTCTCTGTCCTCTGCATTCCTGTATTTGTTTGACAATCTCCAGAATGAAAAGTTAAAAACATCTACTTACTTACCTACCAACTGGTTGTTTGCTTCATATAAGTTCTGCACCTTTCTGCATAAGGCTATTCTTTTTATTTATTGCAACTGTAAATAGGATTGTTCTATTTGAGGCTGTTGGTTTGCACGGTCATAATAAACCACAAAGCAATAAAGCTAAGGTGGAAGATAGCTCTCCATTCATTGATTTGTCAAAATAGAATGCAAACATTCCCCAGTGCTCTTCAAAAATTCATGGTTTTATAAACATGGAAATTCATTTCAGTGTGTATTGAGGGGAATGCTGCACGCAAATGGACTGAAGTCCTGTGGGAATTTACAGGTGCAGCTCTGTCCTCTCAGGAAGGCGGCGTCACACAGACACATTTCCTTCTCCCTGATGGGTCTTGCTCCCCCTCTCTGGCATCCACCTGCTCGGGAAGCCTTCAGAGCTGGGGTAAGGCCTTGTTGGAGGAGCTGGGTTGGCCCTAATCTAATAGGCTTGGCAGTCTTATAAGGAAAAGAAATATGAGGAGAGAGAGAGAGAGAGGAAGAAGAAGAAGTAGGAGGAGGAGGAGAAA
>PVKY010002021.1:0-28039 GCA_004027775.1 Bradypus variegatus | reverse complement strand
ATAGTGACATCTTCTTGTGGGTTTAATTTGCATATCCCTAATAATGAATAAGATTGTGCGTATTTGCATGTACTATATTGGCTATTTCTACATCTTCTCTATAAAATGTCTATTGTAATCTTTTGCTCATTTTTAAAAATTGGGTTGTTTTTCTTTTTGGTTTTAAGTTGTAAGTTCCCTGTGAGACACATTGTTGTGGATATTGCTACTTTCATAGTGGTGCCTTCAGAAGAGCAGAGGTTTTAGATTTTGATGATGTGCAAGCTGTCTTTTTTTTTTCCCTTTTATGAGTAGTGCTCTTTTGTTGTTTTTGTATCTAAGGAACCCTTGCTTTCCTCAAGTTCATAAAGATTCTATGTTTTCTCCTGGTTTTAGCTTTAGCTTTCATATGTGGATCTATGATCTTTTTCAAGTTCATATTTGTATATGGTGTTAGGTAAGGGCTGGTATTCATTTTTTTTCATATGTATATACAGTTGCAGTTGTTCTGGCACCATCTGTTGAATAAAGTATACTTTCTGCCACAGGTCTCGCTTGGCATCGTAGCTGTCCTCTCTATTCTGGTTCCTGATGAGTGTGTCCATCCTTAGGCCTCTAATACTCCCTTGAAAACTGTAGCTTCTTCAGTAAGTTGTAAAATCAACTATGAATGTGCTATAGTTTTCTTCGGCCCATGCATTTTGTGTACATTTTAGAGTTAGCTTATCAAATTAAAAAAAAAAAGATTTTCGGATTTGGATTGGGAATCCACTGAGTCTACAGATCAATTTGGGGAGAACTGACATTTTCACATTGTTGGGTCTTCCAGTCCGTGAAGCTACTTAATTGGGGCTCCTTTGACTTGTCCCAGCAGCAATTTATAGTTTTCAGCATACCGTCCTTGCGTGTGCTTTCTTAAATGGTTTTGGATGCTAATAAAGATTGTGTGGTTTCCTTTTAAACTTCAGTTTCCTGATGCTGCTGCTAGTGTGGAGAACAACGGCTGTCACCTTGACTTTTCTCCTGAGACCTTGGTGATGACATTAGTTCTAGTAGCTTTTTTGTGGATTCCTTGGTGTTTTCTCCTTACACAAAGTTGTTATCTTGCTTGGACTTGGTCTGAAGGGGACTATCGGTTTCTGTTTCGGCTCAGTGGAGAAAGCCCCAGCCATTACAGTTCCCAGGACCTGTGACTCCAGAATGCCATTATCTTTGATGCAATCTTGTGTGGGCAGATGTGTTAGTGTTGATTAGATTGTAATTCTTTGAGTGTTTCCATGGAGATGCGACCCACCCAACTGTAGATAATAACTCTGATTGGATAATTTCCATGGAGGCCCCGCCCATTCAATTTGGACTTTGATTAGTTTACTAGAGCACTATATAAGCTCAGACAAGGAGCGAGCTTGCTATAGCAAAGAGGGACACTTTAAAGAATGCACAGGTGCTGAAAGAGGAACTGCAGTTTACAGAGACATTTTGGAGACAGCCTTTGAGAGCAGACTCTTGCTCTGGAGGAGCTAAGAGAGGACAAACGCCCCAAGAGCAACTAAGAGTGACATTTTTTGAGGAGCTATAGCCTAGAGAGGAACGTCCTGGGAGAAAGCCATTTTGAAACCAGAACTTTGGAGCAGACGCCAGCCACGTGCCTTCCCAGCTAACAGGTTTTCCAGACACCATTGGCTATCCTCCAGTGAAGGTACCTGATTGTTGACACCTTATCTTGGACACTTGATGGCCTGAAGACTGTAACTTTGTAACCACATAAACCCCCTTTATGACAGCCGATCCATTTCTAGTGTTTTGTGAAAAGGCAGCATTAGCAAACCAGAACAACATTTAATTGCAACAATTAAACAATTTTTTAATAAGTAAAGTTATTTATTTATTTGGGTTATTTTTTCTGACTTGCCCACAAGTAAACTGTTTTCCTTCACTCCTGTGCCCTTGTGTCTGGAATCAGAGCTCAGTAAGCATTATTTGGAGGAACCACTTCTCTTTGGCTCAGGCAGCTAGCCAGTTTATTTTCATTTTTGCCTCCACAGACCCCAAGACCCCACCAGCTACAATCCTGTCAAGAACAACTACCACCCCATCAAAGATGCCTGCTGGAAACCGGGCCAGAAGTGAGGCTTCTCCCCTCCCACGGTCTTCCTTCCACCCCTCTGTGGGAGGCTCTGACCGGAGGCCTCAACTGGAGGAAACTGTCAAATATCTCTCCCCCCTGTCCTAGGGATGTGGTTGGCAGCTTTGAAGGAGACAGAGAAAACCCTGGGCACTGGGGTTGCTTTTTGGGTGTTAGCAAGGCTGTCCCCTGGGTGGTGTGGGAGGATGACTAGAAGAAGGGAAGCAGGGGTTATGCAAACTGCTGTTATGTCTCTTTTTCTTCCCCAGAGTCCCTTATCTGGCCGTGGCCCGGACATTTGAGAAGATTGAGGAGGTTTCTGCTCGGTAACTAAGCAGGCCTGCCTGGAGGGGCAGGGCCAGGGTGGGGAGGCAGTTGCTGCTGATTCACTTACTCTGCCTCATCCTTTCAGCCTCTGCTCTCCTCACTCTCACACATAGCACATGACTGTGGGCCATTTGATTGGGTTTTATTCAGCAAATGCTTATTGAATATCTACCACCTCTCTGACACTGGGGAGAGTGATTAATAATACAAATATTAATAACAACTAATACAGTAATGACAGGAAGTGTTTTAGGCTTGGTTGCTAGGATGGAGACCCAAGATAACAGTGGCTAAAATGAGATAGGAACGTATTTCTCTCTTTTTATAACAGTTGGCGTCGCAGTTCAGGGCTGCTAGGTGGCTTCATGGTGTCAGAGACTTAGGCTCCCTCAGTCTTATTGCCGTGTCGTAAGCAGGATGTTGGCCATGTGCACGTAGTTCACAATGGCTCTTGCTCACCCACATCCCCATGGGAAGGGTCACGCCAATGGGAGGGCTCAGTGCTTCCTTTAGAGGACCTGCACATCTGATTGGCCAGTACTTGGTCACATGGGCACTCACTGCAAGGGAAGCTCGGAGATGCAGTCTTTCCTGTGGGGAAGCAGGCACCAGCTACAAGTAGGGCTGCTCTATTACTATAAACAGGGAGTGTGGATGCTGGGAGTCAGCTCACTGTTTCTGCCCTGAGCAGCAGGAGCTAACTTGTATTGAGTACCTTTTATCAGGCACTGTGCCAAATATGATCTCATTTCGTCCTCACGATGGCCTGCGAGCAGGTAGGATCTTAGCCTCCTTTCCTGTTGTTCAAATGAGGAAACTGAGGCTCAGAGAGGTGAAATCACTTGCCCAAGGTCACAAAACTGGCCAGTGTTAGTGTTGGGATTCAAATCTAGGGCCTGAGTTCTTAACCATGTAGTGCCCCCCTGATAAAAAAAGACTTACCTTCGCCCATGCTTCATTGATTATATGATGCACAGTTTTCATAGTTTAACATCCCTGAAATCTGGGTGCATCTGGGACAGCTGGTGGTTAGGACATTGTGGTCATACCCATGCACACACAAGTGTGTTAACAGTTGTTCACAGCACCGTCCCTTTGGTGGAGTCATGCATCCCTTTGGTATCCCATGTATTACTTTTAATTGCCATTTACATTTTAAAATCTTTCCAAAAGACTGCTTTATGAGTTGGCATTGAAAGGAAAAGTTGTTGCCTTTGCAGAAGAGTCTGGAAAAAGAGAAGTGTGGGCATGGGTTTGATATTAATGAAATGGATATTGTTTGTTCGAGGAAAGAAAGCAATTTTATATGTTCTGGCCAAGGAACAGCTAAAGCCTCATGGACCTGAGAAAGCACGATTGTTGTAAGTTGATGGAGCTGGGGTTTGTGCACCAAGACTGCCAGTCTCGCCATCTCGCAGCACAAGGCCAGGACTAGGTGTCAGCTGAGGCCCAGGGTCCCTCAGGTTATTGGCAGAATCCATTCCCTTGTGGCTGCAGGATTCACCTCAGCTTGCTTCTTGAAAACCAGCAATGGAGAGAGGGACGCTAGAACCAGTTGGGTGGCAAGGTGGAGTCTTACATAAAGTAGCATAATTACGGGAGTGGCATCCCATCACCTTTGCCACGTTTATTTGGTTAGAAGCAAAGTCATTGACGCTGCCCACATTGAAGGGATAGGGATTACCCAAGGACGTGAACACCAGGAGGTGGGGCCCTGGGGTCTCTCTAGAGTCTGCCTGCTACAGACCCTAGGGGAACATTGTTTTGAGAAGTGCTGTCACCAATGCTTTGATGGCACTGAGACAATGTTAATGTGGAAAACACTGGAGCCGCTGAGTTGACAGGCATTCCAGAAAAGACAGACGCTTTGTGGGAAGATGTTTTAAGAATGCCGTATTAGTTTATTTTGCTTTGAGTGAAGGGGCTGGATTCAGGATTGTTTTGATGGTAGAGCTCCCAGCAATTACTGATAGATTGGATGTGGGAAGAAAGAGAAAGGAGGATGACCCCAGGGCTTTCGGGTGGGCCCTTGGAAGGAAGGAGTTACCATCTACTGGGTTGGGGAAGATGCAGGAGTTAGGAGGGAGATCAGGAACTGAGTTTTGGACCCGTTAAATCTGATGTTTCATGCCATTAGATATTCCAGAATGGTGTTGGATATTTATTGGTCAGTTGGATTTAAGAGCCGGAGTTGAAGACCGCGATGGAGATGGAATTAGGAATCAGCAGCATGTCAGTCGTGGTCAGCCTTTTGAGGCTGGATGAGAGGCCTAAGGAGCGAGTGAAGCTTGAGAAGAGGTCAGAGAACTGAACCTTGAGGCACTCATTTTAAGATGTCTGGGAGGTGAGGAGGAACCAAGAAGGAGTCTAAGAAGGAATAGGAAGTGAGGTAGGAGGGAAACCAGGCTAGTGTGGGGTCCTAAAAGCTAAACGAAGACAAGTGCTGCCAAGAGACCTAGTGTGATGGTTACCGAGGACTGACCATTCGAGTTAGCAACCTGGAGCTCCCTAGTGACCTTGACAGTCAGGTGAGGAGCTGGGGGAGTGGCAGTCCTGGCGGAGGGCACAGCCCAGGCAGCGATCCAGGGTGAGAACCAACATGTGTGATGGGGGGAGGGGGGTGGGGGTTGTGACCTGCTGGGTGTTGCTGGAACATGAGAGGCAAATGGGCCAGGCCAGGGGTACTTGGTTTTTTTGTTTCTTTGCTTGCAGTATCCTGGGTCAGCTCAGGCTGGGCTCAGCTGGGTGGTCCTGCAGATGTTGCCTGGGGTCCCTGATGTGGCTGCAGCCATCTCAGGGCCAACAGTCTGGTCTGGGAGGGCCTCGCTCACTGCTGCTTCCCATGATGGGTGGGTTGTAAGAGGGCAAAAAGGGCTACGAAGCCTTCTTGAGGCCCAGGCTCGGAAGTCCCACGATGCCGTTCCTGCCTTGTTCTGTGGGTCAAAGCAAGACCCAAAGGTGAGCCCAGATACGTGGGGTGGGGTACAGGCCCCACCTCCTGAAGGCAGGAACTGCAGATAGTGTGTGGTCACCTCTAATCTACCCTCAGTAACCAAAGGTAACGTCAGTCTTGATGACATCTCTCAGCGCTTGTGAAAGGAAATCCCGTTCTGGTTATGGCAGGAACTCCCCATCGCACGGCAGCGCATTCGCCTGCAGAGCCTGCGCTCCCAGTGACCAGTGAGGCTCGGGGCTCACCCCCCATGCATGGGGCGGCCCCGACCCCGCTCCTTACCGGGTTCGCCGCCTGGCCCCTCCCTGTCCTTCCCACTCCGGCATTCACCTCTGAATTTAGTGTAAGTAAAATTATCCTAGGGAACACACCCCTCTTTCTGCTTCCTATTAACTGCTATCACCATTGTTTCCAGATCCTTCCATGTTGCATTTTATCTGCTAGCTCGTTTTAAATGCTTGTATATATCCTAGCTCTTTTTTTCTGCCCTATAGTATTCCTTCATTTTCATTTATTGCATTTCATTTTTTAATTCCCTGACATTGGTGGAGCATTTAGGCTTTTGCCCAGTGCTTTGTTCTTATACCTGTGTCTCTTCACAAACATGAGTAACGGCCCCTGGGGCGTAAACCCCGCCCCCACTCCGCTGTGGACTTGCAGGTCCTAGAGGGCCTGGGGAGGTCTTTGAAGGCCAGGCTGAGGGGCTCAGCCTCAGCCCATGGGAGCAGCAGAGGGAGGCCGTGTCATCCAGAGCCCTGCCAGGGGGCCAGACAGGTGGGAGGGAGGGCCCGGCTCTCTCCTTCCTGGCTGTGCGCCGTGGGTGGGTGGGTGACCTCTCTCAGCCTCACTTTTGTCATGAGTCAAGTAGGGACTATATGTCTCACAGTGGCTATGGGGACTGTGAGATGAAGTTTCTCCTGTATTTGACTATTTAGCTCCATAATCCATAATTGCAGATTTTGTTGTGTTTTTTTTTTGTTTGTTTTTTTTTTTTTAGACTTAGAGAAAGTTATCCAAACAGTACAGTACAGAGAGTTCCCATATATCCATCACCAGCTTACATCATAGCACAGTTACCAAATCCAGGACATTAACACTGATGGAATTCTGTGAAGTCATCTGCAGACTCTATTTTCATGTGGCCCTTTTCCTGTATTTTCCTCTTCTCTGGCCAAGGGCCCATCCATGTCCTGTCTCCTTAGCCTCCCTCAGTCTCCCTTTGGCCCTCATGGCCCTCATGACCTGACATTTCAGCAGGGTCTGGTGGTCTTTTTGACTCTCTCAGTCTGGGTTTGCCTGATGTGTCCTCAAGATTGTGAAGAAGATCCCAGAAGCAGTGCTTCCTCGGGGCATACTGTCGGGGTGCCTGATGCCCCAGCGTGTTGTTCCTGGTCCCAGGGCTGTGGGGTCGTCCCAGGCATGTTGCTCTCGTTCCCTTTGTCACTGATAAGCATCTTGTGGGAATTTACTTTGATGCTCTACAAGAATTCTATTTGTCCTCAAACTTTTGCCCCCTAATTTGGCACACATATTGTATTTCTAGGGTTGATGTAATGAATTACCACAAACTGGGTGGCTTAAAGCAGCAGAAATTTCTCTCTCACAGTTCAGGAGACCAGAAGTCAGAAATTAGTGTGTCAGCAGGGTTGGTTCCTTCTAGAGGCTGGGAGAGAAATCCCGCCTTAGGGCTCTCTCGGCTCCTGGTGGTGGCCGGAGGACCTGCGTATACATGGCCTGTGGGTGCGTTACTCCACCCTCCGCTCCTGCCTTCATCACCTCCTTCCGGTCCTTTTTTGTCTCTTCTGAGACACTCTCAGTGGGTTTGAGACCCACACTGATCCAGTACTGTCTCCTCTCAAGTTTACCTTAATCCCATCTATCTGCAAAGACTGTTTCCAAATAAGGTCTCACTCTGAGGTTCTGGGGGCCGTGAACTTTTGGGGGACACTATTCACCCCACTCCAGCATCCTGTGGAGGCTCCCTCTGCAGCAGTTACTAAAAGGATGTGGGCCTACATTTGTTACTTGGAATTCTTCCGTAAGAAGATCACAGCTTCTCTTTTCAGTTAGGCTCTCTGAATTTGCCAACAGCAAACCTAGGTGTTTTCACAGTTTCTGTGACACCGTTAGAAACATTACATTTTTTCTAGAGGCAGCAAAGCTTACTGGCTGGGAGCAGGGTCCTCAAGCCTTTGGCCTTTGTTTGAGTCTCAGCTTGGTACTTCCTAGCTGAGTGCCCTTGGGCAAGATGCATAATCTTTCTGTGCCTCAATGGCTTCATCTGTCAAATGGGAATGACAGTAGTATCTACCTTTTTGGGGGGCTGTGAGGATCAGGAGTTAAAGGGCAAAGCGCTTCAAACCAGCACCTGGCACGGAAGAAACACTCCCAGTGCCAAGGCTAGTGCCCTTTCTCCATGCATGGTGGTTGCCCTCCTCGCCGTTGTTCCACCTCATTCCTCTCTGGGGTTTGGCTCTGAGTCCCTCTCCCAGCAGCAGTCTGTGGTTGTGCCACTGGCCCCAGGGCCTCGGCGCAAGCTCTTCCTCCTTGCTTCTCCCCAGTTCCTGTTACTTTCCCCCACCCTGACCCTGAAGAGCCAGGTCATCACACCCAATCCCCTCCCTCCAGGCTCCGGATGGTGGAGACACTGAGCAACCTGCTGCGCTCTGTGGTGGCCCTGTCCCCTGCAGACCTCCTCCCCATCCTCTACCTCAGCTTCAACCGCCTTGGGCCGCCCCAGGAGGGCCTGGAGCTTGGCATTGGTGACGGCATCCTTCTCAAAGCCGTGGCCCAGGTCACAGGTGAGAATGGGGCTGCAGTGGAGGGACCAAAGGAGAGGAGCTTAGAGGGAGAAGGGGGAGATCAGGGTTCTGAGAGATGGAGGGGAGGGCAGGGTAGAAAATGGGGGAGGTGAAGCAAGGGGTACAGGGAACACGAGTAGGGGGCAGTGGTTGGGTGAGAGGATGGGGCTGGGTTGGGGCCAGGGCCATGTGCACAGAGAAGAGGGGCTGGGGAAAGGGTCAGCAGGCAACGACCACAGGATTGGGGGTGGGGTTGAGGGAGGTTGCAGAGGGCCTAAAGGACCTTGGCTGGCAGAACCTGGAGGGCTGAGGGAGCGCACAAGGACATTGGAGATGCGAGAAGGATGGGGGTGGAGAGGCTGGCTGGTGCACCGGTGCTTGGGGGAGAGGCAGGAGGTGTGGTCAGGGGCTGCCTGCCCAAGGCTGGGCGCAGGTGAGGCGTGGGGCAGCTCCGCCATGGCTGCAGGATCCAGGAGGAAGAGGAGCCGGCCGGGGCCATAGGGAGCAGCAGGGAGGGGGTGGCATGGGGAGAGGCAGGTAGCCGAATGGGCCTGAGGAGGGAGGAGAGGACAGTGCTTGGGAATCTTTTGTGACTGGGTGGATGCAGAACCATTGCCAGGAGGGGAAGAGCAGCCAAGCTCAGGGGACATTAGAAACTTCATCTCAGCGCCAGGTGTGAACGAGGTGTATCCCTGGGCCCCCAAGGCCATCCAAGGAGTGGGGAGATAGATGGGTCTGATGTTCTCTGGGTCTAGGTCAGAGGCCAGGATTCAGGAGTCTGCAGTTTAGGAGGGGTGATGGAAGCCTGGGCAAGTTCTCTTTAGTCCAGGACGGAGGGCATTCAGGGCGAATATCAGGGACTTTTAGAGTCAAACCATGGGGAGCACCACCATTGAAGGAAGCAGGGATTTTCAAGAGTCACAAGAAGACAAGGGGACTGAGAAGTGTTGACTGCGGGATAGAAAAGGGCTATAGACTTATGGGAGCCCAAGGAGGTGAGAGAGTTCTCTAGTTCATTTGAGGTCCATTTATTAAGCTCTGACATTATCCCAGACCCAGTGGGACCTGTAGCCATTGGGAATTCTCTCAGCTGCAAGTAACAGAAAATCCACCTACACTGGCTTAAGCAAAGAAGGACTTGTTTCTCTCACACAGTAAGAAGTTGAGATGTTGGCAGCTGGTTTGGCTGCTAGGCCCATGCAGGTCCCCTTGTGGTCCCCTGGCGGCTGTCTGTCACCTCACCACTGACAACACAAATTGCCATTGTCACATGGGACCATGAACGTTCACATTTGCAGTTGTTGCCATTGTAGTGGTTCTGTTCTAGGTGCAAGGGTCTGACCATCTTGTTGGGTCTTCTGGTGCCTTCTAACGCAACAGCTGAGCCTCACTCGATGGAAGTGCATGTTTTATTGTGGGTTGTTTTCCTTTTATTTCTTTTATATATTAAATTTAGGGTATTAATTTAAATTATCTGTGTTGGTAAGTTATATTATCTATGAATTTAATTTTAGAATACAAAAAGGATAGCAGAGAGTATCTGTCCTGGAAAGGCCGTGTAGGTTTGAGAGGTTGGGAACCACTCGTGGTAATTTGATACTCCATCCTCCCAGCCTGCTGCTCTTACATCTGGGCTGGGCCTCCCGACCCAGCACTGGTGAATAAGTAAGGCCAAGCACATCCAATCTGTTTGAACTGATGATTTCAGAAAGATACAGTAACAAAAAAAAATAAAAACAAGCAAAGAGCCGGTAGGTCACTCCCTGGGTGTTAGTGTAGGGAAGGGCAGAGGGTGCCCCTGCTCTCCCTGCCCCACTAGTGCCTTCGCCCAGGCAGCTGCTCCCTTCCCCTGTGCCTGCCCCAAAGCCCCTGACCCTGTAGTCCCTGACCTTGCGGGAGGCCGTTTCAGCTGCTGGATGAGCATTAGCAGTGGGGGTGCAGGGGCGTGCCAGGAGCACCTGCTGCCAGAGAAGGGGGTGCCCCCCTTGCCCTGCCTACCCCCACTCTGCTCTCTCTCCCCAAGGTCGGCAGCTGGATTCTGTCCGGGCCGAGGTAGCTGAGAAGGGCGATGTGGGGCTGGTGGCCGAGAACAGCCGCAGCACTCAGAGAATCATGCTGCCCCCGCCCCCCCTCACGGCCTCCGGGGTCTTCACCAAGTTCCGAGACATCGCCCAGCTCGCTGGCAGTGCCGTGAGTGGGCAGGGTGCCCCCCTCCCCCAACCCTGTGCTCTTCCTCTCGGGGGACAAAAACCCACACGTGCAGTGAGACAGCTTCTTGTTCGACCGTTTGGGGCTGGGTCCATTGCGCTTGGGATATGGAGTGCCCTTTTCTTCTTCCTGCTCTCGAGGCTGGGGAAGACTCCCCCCAAGATTCTGTCACCTTACCTGGGGTCTGCCACATGGCTGGACTCAACCTGTATTCGCTGAACAGAGGGAGGGAGACAGGCCCTTGTTCACTGCGCTGAGAGCAAGAGGCCAGGGGTGTTGGGAGGTGAGGTGGGGTAGGGCAGGGGTGGGTGTTCTCCAGTAGGAGGGGCAGCTCCCCAGGGCCTTGGCTGGCAGGAGGAAGTGCCATTTCCCTTGCCCGCTTGCCACTGGCTGCTCTTTCCCCACTTCTTGCAGTCCACCACCAAGAAGATGGACATTGTCAAAGGCCTCTTTGTTGCCTGCCGCCACTCAGAAGCCCGGTTCATCGCCAGGTGAGGGTGTGGGTCGGAGGCAGCAGACACAGCATTGGGAGTAGGGAGGGCTGGTAGCTGGAGTCACCTCCCAATACCCGGCTGCCCGTGGATGGGGAGAGCACGAGCAAGGGGCCCAGGCCTGGGGGGTGGAGGGTCTAGGTTTCTTTTCCTAGGCTGGCTCCTCTCCCTTGGCACTGCTGCCTGGAGGGAGCCTGGGCCTCCCAGGTCAAGGGTGCTGTGACTGGTGAGGCCTGCCATGGCCCGGGAGCCAGGTCAGCCTGCACTCAGGCGAGCATCTGCCGTGGCAGTGAAAACCAGCCATTAACAGCTCACATCCACCGAGCATTTCCTGGGTGCCCCACCCTGTGACGAGTGCTTATCCCATCAATCCCTACCAATGAGTCTGTGAGGCAGGCCTGTTCTCCTCACCCCTGATTTATAGAAGGGGAAATGGAGACACAGAGAGGGAGCCACTTGCCTGAGGTCACGGGCTTGGGCCAGGGCCAGTGCCAGGGGCAGGCTCCTGACCACCACCCCCTGGCATCCCTGGTGGGCTTCCTGGTTCCAGGCCCCGCTCTGCTCCCGAGTCACCCTGCCCTCGCCGTGAGCAGCTGAGAGGAGCAGTGAAAACAGGTTCAGGGCCCCGAGTTCTGCTCCCAGTGAAGGCCACTGGTCAGGACCATTACTGGCCGGTTTTGGTTTCTGCATCCCTCATCTGTGTGATCTCTTGGGTCCCTTGCACCTCTGAAGATTGTTATGGTTTTTGGGAAGGGGGTCTACAAAGGACTGAGGTGGGGGGACTCAAGGAGGGAGGAGAAGGTGTAGGGGACAAGATTTGAAAGGTGTCAGCAAAGCCCCTTCTCCTCCTCTTCCCCAGGTCCTTGAGTGGACGGCTGCGCCTCGGGCTGGCAGAGCAGTCGGTCCTGGCCGCCCTTGCCCAGGCCGTGAGCCTCACACCCCCAGGCCAAGGTGAGCTCCGCTGGGCAGTCTCTATGCCCACCTCTCGCCTTTCGAGAAGCCCAGCCCATCTCCCGCCTGACTTCCTACCCCTGCCTGACCTCCTTCCCCTGCCCACCTCCTTTCCCCCAGGTGGTTCCTCCCTCCTGCTGCCCCTCCAGACCCTCCTTTCCCCTGAAGCCTCTGTCCTCCCCTCCTCATGGGAAGCATCCTTTGCAGTCTCATTTACATTCCTTTATGTACAACAGGCCATCCCCTCTGGACCTGGGGTAGCCAAGGAGGGGATTGGGCTCATCTCAACACTCTGCTGGGTCTTTTCTTAGAATTCCCCCCAACTGTGGTGGATGCTGGGAAGGGCAGGACAGCAGAGGCCAGGAAAACGTGGCTGGAGGAGCAAGGCATGATCCTGAAGCAGACTTTCTGGTGAGTCTGGTGAGACCTAGGGGCAGTGGGTGGAGGGCAAAGGGGACAGTGAAGGGAGGCGTGTGGGGGGCTGTGAGCAGGAGCAGGAGGGGCTGGGGGAAGAGAGAGGGGAGGCAGACGAGGTTGCTTATAGGCACAAGGCTGGGGGCAGAGATTGGGAAGCAGGCAGTTCGTGAAGCATCAGTCATGTAGGTCAGGGAGAAGCAGAGAAGGACCCTGGCAGCTGGTGAGTGCAGAGTCACAGAGCAGGGCCGGCACATGAAAAGGCCGTGAGCGACCCAGGGCGGGGTGGTGACTGTTGCAGAGATGGCTCGTGACAGCCACAGAGAGGAAACCCATGAGGTGATGGTGGGGGTGCCAGAGGGTGCCATGTGCAGGGACATTGGCCAGAGGCAGAAGAGGGCAGTGACAGCGAGATGGAGACTGCCCAGAGAGGGTGGCAGAGGCAGGAGGCCAACAGGCAGCCCCACGAGCGCTCACTCGCTGCTGTTCTGGGCACTAGGCATACGGTGGTGAGCAAGCCTCAGAGCTTCCGTCCAGGACAGTGGTCTCAACTCCACCTGCACGTTGGAATCCAGACATACTGATCCCAGCCTCACCCCAGGTCAATTTAATCAGAATCTTCGGAGGTGGAGCATGGCCTTGAAAAAAAAATCTTTCTGTAGACATTCTTGAATGTTTCTACCATGTTGTGTCTAGGTAGAACACCACCAGTCTAATGGTGACAGGTAAGGGATGATGGCAGAGTCAAACTAAGGGGGACAGCCTCAGGGGTGCAGTGACTACACCAGAGGCAGCCAGGGACAGGACAACAGAGGAGTCAGGGACAGGCAGAAGCACCAGACCCAGGAATGAGGTGGCAGAGACGGGCAGAGCCGTGGGGAGCCCAGGCTTCTGGGCACGCATTGCTCCCAGCCAGAGAGCAGAGTTCCTACCTTGTTGTTGCCATTTGCCCTAGCGAGGTGCCTGACCTGGACCGGATCGTCCCTGTGTTGCTGGAGCACGGCCTGGAACATCTCCCCAAGCACTGCAGGCTGAGCCCAGGTATAGCCCCTCTGCGGGCCCCTCCTGAGTGACTGCAGCCCTGCCCTCTGGACAGCCAGCTCCCTGCTTTGGGAGCTGAGATGCCGCCTCCTGCAAGCCCCAGGCCCTTTGCCTCCAATCCTTCCTGGCCTTGGCTTGCTCTACGGGGCAGTTGTGAGGGACCCAGCTATCAGGCCCCCCTTTAAGGACCTGCAGAATCTTCTTTCCCCAGTGAAACTGAATCCTCTTTCCTGGTGTTAAAAACCCTTTCTCCTTCTCCTTGGAGTTTCTCCTTCTGTGTTAGATAGGGTGTAAGTGATGCTACTATAAACAGAGATACCTCAAAAGGCAGTGTGCCAGGCAAGGTAGGATTTCTGTCTCACAGAAGAGTCCAGAGCAAGGCAGAAGGGCCAGGGAAGGTAGGTGGCTTTGCTCTGAGAGTCACCAGGGACCCAGGTTTCTTCTACTGCGCATCACTTTGCCATCTCTAAGGTTGTCACCCTAATGTGTTGGATCAGAGGTGGTTCACATCTCTGTTCTGGATTGTGGGAAGAGAGAAGAGAGAAGGGGAGGCAACCAGATTCCTTGTAAGGAAGTGACCGAGATCACACGTGTCCCTTCTGTGTGCTTCTGATCACATGGCCTTCCCTAGCTCAAGGGAGGCTGGGGAATGGAGTCCCGGGCTGGCCGACCAGGTGACCCTTCTTTAACTGAAGAGAGGGTGTGCTCTCACTCAGGGGTAAAGAGAAGAGTGAGCCCTGGGGCACAGTTATCAGTCTCCACCATGCTCCCTCGCTCTCATTTATTGCCTTCCCTTTGCCACCCTAACTTGCTCTCTCCTGCCCTCCCAGGGGTTCCCCTGAAGCCAATGTTGGCCCATCCTACCCGGGGCATCAGCGAGGTCCTAAAACGCTTTGAGGAGGCAGCTTTCACCTGCGAGTACAAATACGATGGGCAGAGGGCACAGGTACATGGCAGAACTCATCCTGACAGCAGAAAGGAAAGGGCCAAAGAGCAGGTGCATGGAGGTCTGTGAGACCAGACACAAGGCTGGCTCTGTCACATGCTGCCCATTTGGCCTAGCACGTCTCTCTGGGCATTAGTTTCCACCTCTGTGCAATGGGTATGATGACAACCACTTCACTGGCTTATCTGAGAACAAATCGTCAAAATTCCTGACTCACAGCTTCCTGGGAGCTCAAGAAGTATTGGCTCCACTTGTGCTCTGCTGGTGGCGGTGCTTGTTGAACAGCCAATCGGGGACCCCCTGGGTAACCTTCAGGGCAGTTAGGGAAGCATACCCTGGGACCCAGGCCACAGGCCTTCTCGGCTCCTTTGTCCCGGTGGGGAGCTGGGGCCACCTTGGTGAGGGGACTGGGTAAGCAGAGTGTGAGGGGTACATATCGCGGGGCTTTGCCGCAGCTGGGAGCAGAGGATTTGACGGTTACCTAAGTGTCAGAGGTGGCTTTTAAAAATATAGTAAGAGAGAAAAAGAAACAAAATGATTTAGAACAATGGCAATAATTTAAAAAAAGTTACTCCTTGAGATAAAAACTACATGTAAAGTGGCACATATGCAGCTCTGCTGAAGAGTTGTGACCAAACTGTGAAAAGTAGAGTAACAATGAAAACTAGGGTGCTACTGTGGCATAATAACATTTGACAAATCAAGTGTCTGCATACAGCAGATAACATGCTTACAAGAGGAAGGGAAGTAGGAATTGGGGATGATGGAGACAGAAATGGAGGGTGTTTCCACAAATGGGGGCATGGGCATTTGAACTGAGGAGATGGTTTGCTCAGGACTCTGCACCATTCTCCAGAACCTCTGGAACCTTCTGCCAGTGAGGGTGGGGCAAGAGGAAAGAGGAGGGCCCATTGGGGTAGACTCCTTTGATTTCCTTTCCCTTCCTCCACTGTTGCAGATCCATGTTCTGGAAGGTGGGGAGGTGAAGATCTTTAGCAGAAATCAGGAAGACAATACCGGAAAGTACCCTGACATCATCAGCCGCATCCCCAAGGTGGGTGTCTGCCACTTTCAGTCTGGCAGGGGCTGCTGTTAACAGTAGCAAACAACTGAGGTCCATTCAGGCCAGCTCAACGCAGTGAGGGATGCATTGGAAAGAGATCAGAATGCATTTGGTTGTAAATAACAGAATACCTGACTCTCAGTGGCCTAAGCAAAAGTTAGTTATTGTCAAAGAAGCCTGGAGGTGTGCAGTCCAGGCTGGCACGGATGTGCAGTGATGTCCTCCCGGGCCCAGTTCATGTCTGTCTGTCTTCTCCCATCCTGGGCTGATTGGCTTCCATTTGGAATGCTTGTCCCCTTACGGTCCCAGGATAGCGGCACACTTCCAGACAAGAAGACGGGGGAGCAGGGGTTCCGGCTTCTGGGACACCCATGAGGAGAGCTAACGCTCTCCCAGATGCCTCGCATCACCCTAGCAGACTCCAACTTGGATTCATTGTCTAGCACTGGGTCCCATGGCTACCCAGTGCAGCAGAGGCTGGGAAAAACAATCCAGCATTCCAGCCTCTCCTGGGGGGACGTGTGTCGGGGGAGCCAGCCTGCAAATCTGTCCATAGTCTCCCAGAAGTGTGAGCCCAAGAGCCGTAACAGGGCAGGGAGCTGGGGGTTTCCCTGGACCCATGGGGGACAGTGAGTGGGGTGTCTTGGGGCGATTTTCTACCACAGAGCCCTTCTCTGCCTGGCACTCAGGAATGAGTAAACTGGTTCTTTCATAGAACCTCAGGGAGGAGAGGTTTCTGAGACAGTGGTGGCAAGAGTGACAGTCCGGGTGTGTGTGGGCCTCAGTAGAGCTTCTGTTAAGAGCCATGCGCTGTTTTTTACCCTAATCAATTGTACCAAGATGTAACTTACATAAAATGTTCTATGTGTAAGTGTACAGTATATAGTTTGATGAGTACTGATAAATTTGTACGTGTATGTAGCCAATACCCCAAAGAAAATATAGAGCATTTCCTTATTTCAATCACCTTAAAAAGTTTCCTCATGCCCCTCTCCAGACAAGTTCTTCTCCCCTGCCCCCACTTTCCACCTCCAGAGGCACCCACTCCTCTGCTTTCTGTCACCGCAGGTTAGTTTTGCCTATTCTAGAGCTTCATCAAAGTGACATCATGCAGTATGTGGTCTTTTGTGTCTGGCCTCTTTCTTTCTCATTCTTCATTCATTCATTCATTCAACAAATGTTCACTGGGCGTCAGCTCTGGGCCCCTGTGCTGGGGGCTGTGTTGTGGCCCAGACAGACATGGTCTCTGCCACCCCCAGCCCTGGGCCCGGTAGGGCAGGCAGACCACCATCAGAGAATCCTGCTGTTGGCTGCATATGCGGAGATGAGGCTCTGAAGAAAAGGACCAGCATTCTCTGAGCCTATAGAAGAAGCAGGACTTGGCAGAGACTTGGTGTCGGGGAGCAAGGCTGTCATGGCGCGTGGCTCTACGATACAGTGGGATTGGAGCTCTCCAGAGCAGAACACAGCACTCCTATAGTGAAGGCCTCCCAGGGTGGGGAAAGGATAGTGAAGGAAAAGGACAGGGAAAGGCGTTTCCCATGGGAACAAGCATGTGCAAAGGCTCGAGGCTGAGGGGCTAGTGTGCTGAGTTCAGACAGTGAGGCCGAAGAGGCTGGGGGAGGTGAGGGAGGGGCAGGGCCATCTCTTGTTTTGGGGGACCATGGAATGGATCATAGCAGGGATATACCATGACCAGATGGGGGTGTGACAGGATCCCTGGGTGCTGTGAGGGGGGCAAATTAGAGGAGTCCACACGGGACGGTGGACCAATGGGATGATGTGGCTTGGGCTGGGCTGGGTGTGGTGAGGTGGCAAGAAGTGGGTGGCGTAGAGGAAAGTTTTGGAGGTAAAATCAACGAGTTCACTGGAGAATTGAATGTGGGGAGAGAGGAGCAGGGAGACGACAAAGATTCCTGAGTTTCCAGCTTATGGGACTAAGTAGTAAGTCCTCAGAAAAGTTAGTTTTTTCCCCTTAGTGGGGAATAAGACAATTTGTGTTCATTATGTTTCCCTTTGCGGTTAGCATCAGGGAGTCAGGGATCTCAAGAGCTGGGGAAGGAAAAGGGAAATGTGTTTCCCCATGTCTGTCTTTTAGTCTCCTTCCCCGCCTGATTCCAGCCCTGGGTGTACCTTCACCTTTCAGATAAAGATCCCTTCAGTCACATCCTTCATCCTGGACACCGAAGCTGTCGCTTGGGACCGAGAAAAGAAGCAGATCCAACCGTTTCAAGTACTCACCACCCGCAAGCGCAAGGTACCCTCAGCCCCTCCATCCACCATGACCCCACACTCCCTCAGCCTTTCTTCCAGCTCGGCTGGGCCCCGCCCAGTCCCCAGAAGGGCTGAGCACCCGTCAGGAGGTAGTTCTCTCAGCTTTTCGCTGCCACAGCTCCAGTCAGCACATTCTCACCTCAGCATCCCAAGTAGGAAGTGGGGAAAGGGGTCCTTTACTTGCAGTTCTGTCTTTCTACTATGAAAGGAGCCTCTGCAACCTGCACCCCAGCAGACTTCCCCTTTACGTCTCCTTGGCCAGAAATGTGTCATGTGACTGCCAGTAGCTGCAAGGGAGGCTGGGAAAGCAAGTATTTGGCAAAGGGGAGTGTCAGGATTAGCCACTGAGAGCTGCCATGATCCAGCTCTGGGGCTGGCAGCTCGGCCGCCCTCACTGATGTGTGGTTGTTCACCGGGGGCAGGGGTGTGAGTGGTAGGTGACTACAGTGTCTGCTCCCTGCAGTGGGGGACCCAGTCACAGACCCCCTCCCACCTCCCCCCACTCTTGTCTCCATTCTGCCCTAACCCAGGAGGTGGACGCATCAGAGATCCAGGTTCAGGTGTGTTTGTACGCCTTCGACCTCATCTACCTCAATGGAGAGGTGAGTTCCGGGTTGGTGTTTAGTGGGAGGCTGAGGGATGGATGGGGCAAACTTTGGAGCCAGCCATTCGGGGTGAGCTGGGAGGCCACCCTTGGCTGATGGCTCTCAAAGTGTGGTCCAACACTGCCCTTTGTCTAGTTTATGGATGGATGAGTAGAAAAATGGGGGAAGGAAAAAAACAAACAAACAAAGGCACCTAGTGTCCTTTTTTACTTTAATTGCTCTTTTTCACTTTAATTATTATTATTGTTATTTTTGTGTATGTGGTAATGAAGGTGTCAGGGATTCATTTTGGTGATGAATGCACAACGATGTAATGGTACTGTGAACAATTGAATGTATGATTTGTTTGGTATGACTGTGTGGTATGTGAATATATCGCAATAAAATGAATGAAAAAAACAAAAAAAAGTATGGTCCAAGGATCCCTGAGGGCCCCTGAGTCCCTTTCAAGGGAATCTGCAAGGCCCTCCTTTTTCTAACTCCATAGCTGAGTGAGGCAGATTTTCCTTACTCATTTCAACCAGAATAATACATCGCACAGTCTGAATGTGGAAGCAGATAGGAGAAGCCAGCTGCTATTAAACAAGGCATTAGGTAATTTACACAAGTGTTAGTGTCCCTCTTCTCGCTAATTTTTTGGGGGGGGCGTAGGGGTGGGATACAGATACGTTGCATAAAAACAAGTTATTTGAGTTAACATGTAATAGATGCCATTATTTTAAAATGGATGATTATTTTTTAAATTCCTATTTCAATTTCTAATATGGCAAAGAGTGAGAGATGTAACCAGATAAACCAAAGCTCTTTGGAGTCCTCAGTAATTTTTAAGACTTAGTGACAAAGTCCTGAGACCAAAAAGTTTGAGACCTGCTGCTCCAGGGTGTTGGAGCCAGGCTGCCTGCCTTTCCTGTCCCAGTTCTCCCTTTCTAGCTGTGTGGCCACAGACAAGTGACCCAACATTTCTGTGCCTTGGTTTCCTCATTCATAACAGAGAAAGTGATAGCGCCTGCCCTGTCTGTTATGGTGGGGATCACAGGTGGGCTACAGGTCAGCGTGGAGCCGAGTGGCTGGCACATGGGAGGCATTCGGTAATAGCTGTACCCGTCCCTTGGAAGTGAGCAGTGAGCTCACGATTGCCTGGCGTCTCTTTACTTCTCTATTAATGTGGTGGAGCATCTTTCAAATTTGTTGACCATGTGTATTTGATCTGTGACTTACCCATTCAGGTGCTTTGCTTGCTTGTCTGATGTGTCCTCACTAATGTCTTGCTGCCCTGAAAGAGCCCCTTCTCTGTCAGGCCAGCGAGCCTTTGCCAGGACAGGTGAAGCCTTAGCGGTGCTCATGCCTACACATACGGTGCCTGAACTATCCCATCCCACCTTGTAACACATGTTAAAAATGGTGTCTAACCTCGTAAAATAACTGTAGGGAGAGCAATAGAATTCTGATATTTTCCCCATGATGGTTATTGAGGGGAAGGGGTGGGAAGAATTAATAGATATCAGATGATTTCCCAAGTATCAAATATCTGGTGCTGCTTTTTTTTTTCCCTTCTCATGTTTTTCATGGTCTCTGCTCTGCTGGTGCCTGCATCTGTCATGAATATTTCAAATATTCGTTATCTGGTATTTGCCTTTAAATTTTGTTTACGGTCTTTTTTGCTGTTTAGAACTTGTTTTACCTTTTATTTTATATGTAGTCAAATGTAGAAAGGAGGTTACTTTCTACAAGGCTGGTGAGTTCATTTTACGGTATAAGTGAGTACTGCTTTCCCCTGAGCAGACAGGGTTTAAAACCAGGGTCTGCAAACTACATAGCCCACAAGCCAAATCCGTCCTGCTGCCTATTACTGTAAATGAGGTTTTATCCGGACACAGCCATACCCGTTCATCTACATCTGGTATGTGATTCCTTTTGCCCTATCTGGCCAGTACGGAAGAAGTTTGCCAACCCCTGGATTAATATAAAGAATATCCTCTCAGAAACATGTTTATTAACCTCATAGTCATGAGCTTTTTTACCTTTATTCAGCCACTATTAAAAAAGTAACTACATAGCCATCATTATAATAGACGAACAAAGTGTTAATTCCAAGTCAAGCCCGTGGCCCCACCCGTCTGCTACTCTGTGCTCCTCAGGGTCACGGGGTTGAACAGCCTCCAGTCCTTCTCGCTCATGACCAGCCTCACACTTAAAATCCTGACCTCACCTGGCTCTCCCCTCCCAAGGCTTTCCAGGAACTACACTGGGTCTCGGGCCCACACGTTCCTGATTGACCCAAGCCACATCGTGGGACTCATTCTCTTCATTTCTAGTGATGCCACATCCTCTTCCCACCCCACCCCCCTTAGTCCCTGCTGCGGGAGCCCCTTTCCCACCGCCGGCAGCTGCTCCGGGAGAACTTCGTGGAGACGGAGGGCGAGTTCGTCTTTGCCACCTCCCTGGACAGCAAGGACATGGACGAGATCGCCGAGTTCCTGGAGCAGTCGGTGAAAGGTGGGGACACCCACACTTCTCCCAGCCCCTCCTGTGACCTGGGCAGAGCCTGTCTGCCCCTCCCTGCCAGGAGATTGGGGTGCAGTCCTTCCTGCCCCAGTCCCAGTGAGCCAGAACTTCACCCAGGACGTGTTACTGTGTTTCCTCAGACTCCTGCGAGGGGCTGATGGTGAAAACCCTGGATGTCAATGCTACCTACGAGATTGCCAAGAGGTCACGCAACTGGCTCAAGGTGACTTCCCCTGGAGCCCGGGTCTGCAGGTCTGTCCTGACTGGGCAGTCAGCTTCAGGTCCCCACCCTTCACCCCAACTGAGTTCAGAGCCCCCCCACCTCCCATTGCAGCCGGCCTCAGACCTTCTCCCTCCTGCAGTCCTTGTTAGTGAATTTGGTACAAGCCAAGCCCCACCTTGAGCCCTGCGAATACCCAGGTGGGAAAGCCAGGGGAGGCTTCTGCTCTCCCTGAACTGGTCTTCCAGGACTGATGAGGCAAACCCAAAAGAAGTCTACCAGGAGCAGGGTGAAGTCGGGCAGTAGTAGGCGCTGTGAAAAAGCAGGTCAGCTCCGGGGCCAGGGGGGCCAGCAGTATGTTGGGTGATTGGGTGACGCCTTCCCAGAGGTGACATTTGGGTCAAGACCCCAACAACGGGAAGGGTTTGACCATGTGAAGATCTGGGGCAGGGGGAAGAGCAAGTGCAGAGGCCCTGGGGTGGGGACAAGCTCGGTGTGTTCAAGGAGCCCATGCTTGGAGCAGGGAGCAAGGACAAGTGAGGTGTGAGGTGAGGCCAGGGCACCAGATCACGCAGCACCTTGGGGGCCACAGTCAAATAAAATTGGATTTTGCTCTAAGGGTTTTGGGAAGCCAGTGGAGGTTTTCAGCAGGGAAGTCACATTGTCTGATTGTCATTTTGTAAAGGTCTCTCTTGTCACTAGTGGTTGTGTGTCACATTGCTGGGCAGAAGTGGAAGCAAGCGGTTAGGGGGCTGTTGTCTGGTAGGAGATGGTGATTCGAGTGGAGAGGGAGCAGTGGGGAGCGGGCAAGATGACTGAAGCAGGATAGGTTTTGGAGTTTAGCTGGCCCATTCTGCTGACTGGCCCTGCCAGTGTACTGTTTGTGGTCTGTCTCCCCTACCAGACTACAAGCGATGGTGAGAATAAGAAGTTTTCTCTTTTAAGAAATATTCCCTGCTGTATCCCCAGTGTTGAGCTCTTGCTTGACACACAGTCGTCACTCAATAAACTTTCCTGAATGAATGGATGAGTGTTCTCATGCAAAGGAGTGAATGAGTGAACAGAGTGGTTTGCTGTCCGACCTTGGTCCCACCAGCTGTGCCGATCTCTGTCTCTCTTTCCTGTTCCCTCTTCTTTAAGCCTAGAACCTCTTTCCGTGTCCAGGCACCTCGGTGTTCTTTCTGGAAGTTCTCCCCAGCCTCACCCCCAGCCCCTTTGTGGCATGTGACTCGCCTCCAAGGCTGACCTCTCATGCCCTCCCCTCCTCCTCCCAGCTGAAGAAGGACTACCTGGACAACGTGGGTGACACCCTGGACCTCGTGGTGGTTGGTGCCTACCTGGGCCGGGGGAAGCGGGCCGGCCGCTATGGGGGCTTCCTCCTGGCCTCCTACGATGAGGAGAGTGAGGAGCTGCAGGCCATATGCAAGGTGCTGGGGGCCGGGCTGAACGCAGAAGCAGGAGGGACGTAGGTTAGACTCCGGGGGGCATTTACTATTGGACAACCTGGGGAGGGCCTTTATGTTCTCCCTGCAGAGGCCTATTTTTTTTCTAGCTTTTACTTTTCTGATACCATAAGCAACTCTTGCTTCATCTAGAAAAATGGATTTGTATAGAAGGGTGTAAGGAAGCTATGTCAGTTAGGAGTTGAGTTTAGCTGCAGATAATAGTGGCTTAAGTAAGAGGATTTATTTTTTTCTTATCTAATGAAAAACTTGAAGGGGGCAGGCAGCTCTGATGTCATCAGACCCAGGCTCCTGTTCCCACAGTCATTTGTACCATGTGCTCATGGCCTCATCGTCACATAGTGGCTGCAGGAGTTCCAGCCATCATGGTCATGGTGCTCCAGGCTGCAGAAGGAAGGCCCAAGAAACAACTTCTGCTTAAGTCACATTGGCCAGAACTTTGCTCCATGGCCACCTCCTACCTGCAGGGGAGCCTGGGAAATGTAGTGTTTATTTTCTGTAAAAAAATTTTTTAAAGCAATGCACACTTCCCGGAGGCATCCAGGAGTAATGTTTGATGAATGTTCTATTTATATTTTTACAAAGTTGTGATCCTTCTATACATGTAATTTTATTTTTGGCTTTTTTGCCCTATAAGTACTTTATTTTAAATGCCGTCATATGCACTTAGGTACTGTAATATGGTAAAAATAATCATTAAAGTGTTTTTACATGCCATTTGGAACTTTCGTAAATATGACTTTCAATGTCTGCTTAAGTGTTTTTAAGTGGATGTGCCCTAATTTCCTGAACTAGTTCCCTGTAGTTGATGCTTGGGTTGTTGCCAGCTTTTGTTCTTATGAATAACATCATCACTTAACATACATTAGCCCAAGTAATCAGTGCTAGAAATTATTTTATAATTTACTAGTATCTTTGGCCACAAATTCTATAATGTAAACTATCATTTTACATTATTTGGAATAGTTTTTTTAAGAGCTATTTCCAGGACAAAAGGTGATAAAGTATATAAGGTCTTCAATACAAATAGGGCTTTTGAGTTGAAATTTCGTCTCCATAGTTTGAAGATTCCATCTTGCTACATGATTGCCAGCATTGAATATTAATTATTATTTACTAGCTTTCACTATTTTTGTAGGTGTCTTAGTTTGCCAGAGCTGCTGTGACAAAGCACCGCAGCCCTGTTGGCTGAAAACACAGGAGTGTATTGGCCACGGATCTGGAGGCTGGATCTGAAGGCAGCATGTGGGCAGGGCCCTGGGGGCTGGAGGTGGCCAGTGGACCATGCCTCAGTCTCCGCCTCCATCCGTGGCTGTCTCTCCCCAGCTCTGCATCAGCCATTTGTGCCTCTGTCCACATTTCCTCTCCATTCAAAGGCCCTAGTCATTCTGCCTTAGGGCCCACCCTGCTGCAGTTTGGCCTGATCTTAACTGATCACATCTTCAAAGATCCTATTTACAAATGGTTCCTCTCCAAGGACCGTGCTCAGGACTTGAACGTGTCTTGGTGGGAGGCATATTCACCCCATAACAGCAGGCACAGGAAGACTCCTGGCAGGGTTAGGATTGGAGATGACAGCAGTTGGTTATTGGGCAGGCGGGATGTGGGGAGACCCAGGGAGCATCTTCCTGAGCCAGGGAGGTGGGGTAGAAAGAACAGAGGCTTCTCCATAAAACAAAAGGTGGTGGAGCAGGTTGATGGGACGCCTGTCCCTGCTGGCAGAATTCAGGTGACCGGGAGGGTGGTTTCGGTGTCTGGTGAGGGGCTGGCCTGGATGCTCAGCGCTTCTCGTTTTTGTGGATACTGGTTGAACCAGTAGGTAGGACTTGGCTCATCTGGAAGATGGAGTAGGGTGGGGAGAGGGGTAGGGGGCCCCTGGTCCATGCCAGGGGCTTAGACAGCAGGAGCAGGGCAGAGGTCCTGGGCTGCGTCTCTGACCTTTCGTGCGCCCCCACAGCTTGGAACGGGCTTCAGCGACGAAGAGCTGGAGGAGTATTCCCAGAGCCTCCAGGTGAGCAGTGGTGGCTGCCAGGAGCCATGCAGCCATCTCTCCACGTGACAGCTCTTCTCCGGGCCGGGGCTCTTGGTCTCCATCTGTCCTGGGGCTTAGGGCGGTGGGGTGCGCACAGGTGGGCAGTGGGCAACAGAACTGGCTTTGGAGGCATCCAAACCGGGTCAGGTCCTAGCTGCTGGCTAGTAGCCGGTGACCCTGGATAGGGAGCGCTGTTTCCCCGAGCTCAGTGCCTTGGCTACCCCAGGGGCTGTCAAAGCTGCCTTGGGTGCTGTTGGGGGGGTCCCTGAGTCCATCCTCAGAAGGTGCCAGGAAAGCCCTGAGTAAGTAGGAGGGTGCGGTGGCAGGTGCCTGGGCGGCGTGGGAGTGGGTCTGTCCTGTGCACTGGTGTCTGCAGGTCCCTACTGGCCTCTGGCTCCTTGGTTCTTTCTGTCCCCCTCTCTAGATCTCTGTCTCCCTCTCTAGATTTCTGTCCCCCTCTCTGGGTCTTTTTGACTGCCTTTCATTTCTTCCCTTTTCCCATTCTCCCTCACTTCCCTCCAGCTTTTATTTTAAGGGCTGCCTGTATCTTTTTGCCTTTCTCCCAGCCCCATTTTCCCCCTCTGCCCACTTGCCCACCCCCAGCCACTGGCTTCAACTTGGAGGCCCAGCACCCTCTCTTACCTCTCTCCTGTGTCTGCTGCAGGCCCTGGTGCTGCCCAGCCCACGCTCCTATGTGCGGGCAGGTGGTGCCGTGACCCCTGACCACTGGCTGGAGCCCAGCACTGTGTGGGAGGTGGGGTGTGCCGACCTCACCCTCTCCCCCGTCTACCCTGCCGCCCGGGGCCTGGTGAGTCACATGGAGCAGGGCACAGGGCACATGGTGGGGAGGGGCCCACACACAGCTGCTCTGCCTGGGTGGGGATGAAGATGAAATCGCTTTGCATTTTATTGGGGTGTCAGGTAATGGAGACTACCACCTCTTCTTTTAAGGAAGATTTTCCAGTAGCAAAAGTAAACAGTGAAATGCTCCCTTGAACATCATAATCTCCCCCATTCAGCTCATAAATCATTTTTGAAAGCACAGTTCTTGTAAGAGCTTAGCACTCCTCCTGCTGAGCCGTTTGCGGCGACTCTGCAGTTTACTCTCAGTGGCTTCACTTCTGCACCTGCCTCCCGTTTCCGTGGACGCCTGGACTGACATCTCCCCGCGGTTCATTCCCCAAGGCTAAGGTGCTTAGTGTCCTCCAGGGAAAGACAGTCACCCAGTTCACCAGCACCAGGGAAGCTCTTGTCTTTCACATCAGAGGAGTAGTAAATCTCAGATAAAAATGTACTCTTTGAGGTTTCTTCCAGTTCTTCAAAGTCTAGCTGCATGACCTTTTCTGATTAACAGTGTACTTCGTTTTTTAAGGGGGGCTGATATTTTTGATCTGATTGTCTTAAGAGGAGCAGAGGTGCTTTCCTTGCCCATGCCCTGTGAGAGCTGGGGTCCCCAGTGCAAGAGCATGGGGGCTGGTGCCTGCCGAGCACTGCTAGTGTTGAGCATGTTCCTTGATCGTGGTGACATGAGTGTCCCATCTCACAGATGAGGAAACCAGCCCCAGAGCGCCAAGGTCACGTGGCTCCTGAGAGCTGGGATTTTGAAGCTGCTCGGTCCAGCTCCAGGACCCATATCCTTGACCCTGTGCCGTTCTGCCTTGCAGCCCTCATGATGGTGTAGTAACGGCATCAATGGCAGCTAGCGCAGCAGCGTTTCTTAGGTGCTCACTCTGCACAAGCCTGGTTCCGAGTGCTTTATTAACTTACTTAATCCTGACAACAGCCCACTGCTTCTCCACCCGCCATGTGGGTGAGGGAACCAAGGCTAGGGGCGAAGGAGGGAGCAGGAGACTTTGTGTAGGGAACTGCGCAGCATAGACCACAGGAGTCTCTGTCACCCTGCACCCCCAGGTGGAGAGCGAGAAGGGGATCTCCCTCCGCTTCCCTCGGTTTATTCGCGTCCGTGAGGACAAGAAGCCGGAGCAGGCCACCACCAGTGCCCAGGTGAGGCCCTCGGAGGAGGGGCGGGGTGCCCCTGGTGGGCCCGCTGACGGGGGACTCTGGCCTGGAGTGGCTGCCAGTGGGCAGAGAGCTGCTAACTCGCCCCCCGCCCTCTCCCCCCAGGTGGCCGCGATGTATGAGATGCAGAGTCAGATTCAGAACCAGCAAGACTCGGAGTCCGACATGGAAGACGACTAGGCCCCGTTCTCCCGGGGCCTGGGGTCAGGGAGGAGGAGCCAGGGGCCTGCCTCTGGCTTTGAGCACACCTGCTGTGGCAGTCTGTGTGGGTTTTGTGATTCAGCTGTGTACAGGGGTGTGGGGGTCTGGTTTAAACTGGGGTTGGGGATTCATCTGAACATTTTTTTCAATAAATAATTACTGAACTTCTGTGTATCAGTCTGTGCTGGGCCCTGAGGAGAGCTCACGCTTCTAAGGTGTACAGCAGTGTGCTCCAGACGGTCCCATAGAGCTTCCTGCAGTGATGGAAATGTTCCCTCTGCACTGTGCAGAACGAGAGCCACCAGCTCAGTGGTTTTTGAGCCCCTGAAATGTGGCCAGTGCAGGCTAGGGCCTGAATATTTAACTTACTTTTAATTTAAACAGCCACACGTGACTAGTGGCTATTGTATTGGATGTTAGGGGCCTCAACTCTCTGTACACCTCCCAGCAGCCCTCCCTGGTGGGGAGTCCCGTTTCCCAGGTGACAACAGGCAGTCTGGCTCTCACCCTGCCAACCCCAGGCCTTGCGGCCTTGGTTGTATTTCCAGCCAGGCCCAAGCACGGCCTCAGAATCCTCAGTGGTTCTCCGGATGTAACACCATGAGAGCAGGCAGTGGCCGTACCTGCTCTCCTCATGGCTGTCCCTTACGCCCACCACAGAATGATGTCTGGCCCACAGCAGATGCCCACTGAATCACAGCTCAGTGTCAGGCTCCTGGCCTGTGAGGTGAAACCTGGGGCATCTCCGTTGGTTGGCCCCCAACATTCCTTCACACTGCTTCCTTTGAAGTCATCCCTGAGTGTTGATGTCCCCTCTTCCATGTGCTTCAGGGAAGCGGACCCCTGCCCACGGTGTGAGCGGAGAGTCCAAGCCAGTCCTGGGGGCCCCATCCAGCTTGCCACTGGGTGGCTTGGATGTGGGCATGAGATGAAACTTTGGCCAGTGAAATGCAACAGGAAGTCTGTTGGGTTTAAGGGGTGGGGGCTTCTGGAAAAACTGTCCTGAGTTACAGGAAGAACTGGGCCTGTGCATCTTCCCGTGGATCTGCAGCAGCCCTCAGGCAACCAGCTGGGGGGAGGAAGAACCAGAAGTGAGCAGACGAGCCAGCAGGACAGGGTCACGCACCCACTCTACTGCCAGGCTTCTTGGCGTGTGAAAAAGTGGGACCCTTTGTAGGGAAAGAGCTCTTCTTTGGGTCTTCTGTTACCTGCAGGGGAAGGTGTCCATCTCAGCTATCAGGTAGGGATTATGTTAGGGATATGTCCCTAATTTGTATTTGAGGACCTCTTGTCCCCTAGGATTCTGGGTGTGAAGGAGCAAAGATGTTAAAGCACACACACAGACACACACAAAGAACCATGGGACACAACTGGACATAAAGCAAAATGCAGTTTTTTTTTTTTTTTTTTTTTTTTTTTTT
>PVKY010002020.1:0-28039 GCA_004027775.1 Bradypus variegatus | reverse complement strand
AGAAGTCAAAGTGCGTGGAGGCCTGTGGGTGTGGCCCAGACAAGCCAGCCTCCAGGCAGGTGGGGAAAGGCTGAGTGATGATCTGGAGGAAGATCCCTGGCACAGTCCACCCCTTTGCCTCTCAGGTTCCACTCTTGTCCTTCATCCAGGGAAAATTTTGACTCTAAAACAGAGAACACACAAAGCACCATCAGCTACTGTATTAGAAAGGTGGTGTCTATTCACCTTACAATCACTTGAAACCTAAAACTGTCATAACTTTGTTCTTTATATAAGAAGTGAGGACAAAAGAAAAAATTAACATAAGACATGGCTGCTACAGACCCCATCTCCATAGCTGATTACAAGGTCTAAATTGGTAATTGTAGCGGCTTTCATGCACCATTGATTCCAGGGTCTCTGTACCCTATGGCAGAACTTCAGGTGGCTGAACTTCTCTACCTGGAGGGTGATCCAAGCCTTCATTTCTGAAGGACCCAAGTCCTCAGCGTCTGACCTTGATTGGGTTGCTCCATTTACATTGACCAGGACTGTTAGTCAAGGATCCCCAGTTAATCTCCTGGCTTCCAGTCCTGGTTTTCCCTGCTCCACAAGGCAACAACAGATTTACTCATAATAATCAGGGATCCATTGCCTTGGCCTAGGTGGTGAGTTCTTCCTCTGCCGGTTGAGTCAGGGTCATGAGGAGCCCAAAATGGGTAAGAGACAAGTTCAGCTTCCCATTCATCAGAATATTTACTATTGTCTCTGGTGGAATGTTCCTCCCCTGGTAATCAGGTGCTACAGACCCATAGAGTCCCAGATCACAGGCACTGGAAGCAAACATTCTTCCGGGGAGTTTACGGGTAATAGTGAGAGGGCCCCTCACTTGTATCGCTCAGTTCCCCGACCTATGCATTCTGACTCTAGGCGCAATCGGCCACTAGCATAAAGCAGATAATGCATCCTATAAGGACGGGGTATTGTCTCCCATCTGGTTCTATAACTGAGCCTTCAGCACAGTCAATCAAGCCAGATGCTTCTGGGTGATGGGAGATGAGGAAAAAGCCCTGAGCCCGTTGCTGCGTTTCCTTGCCGTCAAAATGCTTCTCCTTGTCGCAGGCAGGGTTGTGTGGGGGCACCATAGTAATCGGTAAGGCACACCTCTAAGACTCTGAATGAAGGTTCTGGCAAGAGCACGGTGGGGATGGAAAACAAATCTACACACAGATATATTTCTATCCCTGAGGGTAAAAAAATAAAAATGAAAATAAGTGTTGTCTCTTCCATGAGGGGAGAGTTCTGATATAATCAACTGAACGCCTGGTAGGTGGCTGATCCCCCAGGAAAATGATGCCAGTCTGTGGGCTCAGCAGTGGCGTCTGCTGCTGGCAGGCTGGGCACTCAGAGTGGCAGCAGTCAGATGAACCTGGATGAGTGGAAGTCCCCACTGTGGAATCCATGACGAAACTCCACGCTGACTGCTGTGGCCACTTTGTGCATGGGCCCGTTGAACAAGCACTGGAGTGGCTGGAAGAAGAAGCTCACTGATAGCCACAGAACAGGTCATCTTGTCCGTCTAATAATTGAGAGCTTCCTCTGCCATAGATGCCATCTGCTGGGCTGTCTGCCTTTTCTGAGAGGGCCATCCACAAACCTCACTGCCACCAAATTTCCAATTTTACGTATACCAAGACCCTGACCATCCAGACAACCCATGAGTTGTCAACCGCCCATAAATAAGAGTAAGAAGTACCTTCTTCTGCATAAATGGGCAATCAGATACACCCCTGGGAAGGTCCCTTCACCACAACATCTCTGCATGCTACGATACCGTTGAGTTGCTGGGTCATAGGCTCAAGTGGCAGGGACGCTTGCATTGCAGCATGAATCTGCTGTAAAGCCCTTTCTTGTTCTGGGCTCCAGTAAAAAACTGACAGTTTTACGAATACCTGAAAAATGGGTCAGAAGCCCACCCAAACAGGGTATATGTTGTCTCCAACATCCAAAGAGACCCCCCAAGCACCATGTCCCTTTCTATGTGATGTGTGGTACAAGGTGCCACATGTCTCATGCTTTAGAAGGGATATTCCAACATGACCCCAGACCAGCTGCACCCCTAGAAACTTCACCAATGTGACACCCCCTGAATTTGTGCAGGGTGTGTCTCCCACTCTCTGGCATGTATTACTAAGTCATCTAGGATACTGGCTACTACCTGCTCACAAGTCCATTTAGCAAAATGGTGTCAATATAATGGGCCAACATGATGGTCTCTGGGATTATCAAGCTGATTTGAGGTCCCTTTGAGCTATGTTATGACAGAGAACTAAAGAGTTGTCATAGCTCTTGGGGAGAACAGTAAAGGCATACTGCTGTCCTGCAAACCACTTTTGATTTTCCTTAGTGATAGGAATGGGGAAAATTTTTTTCCCAAACCTATGGCTGCCAGTTGTCAGGGGTTCTGTCAATTTACTCCAGTAAAGGTATAGGGAATGACAGCTTCACCTGACATCACCCTCTGATTAAGTTTGGGATTATCTACTATTTCCTAGGACCCCTCTGGCTTTTGCACCAATCAAAAATGCAAGTGAAATGGGAATGAGATAGGAATTATTACTCCCGCATCTCTCAGATTTTTTATGTAGGCAACAATTTCTGCGATAACTATTTCTAAAGGATATAGTTTTGATTTTGGTGTGCTCTATGGGAAGGGAAAGGTAGGTGGGGAGCAGTTTCAGGTACACCTGACACTTTGCACCATTATAGCCCTCAATCCAGAGGTCAGGGAACCAGGCAGGGGTTTTGCCAAGTTGCTGAGCATGTTCTATTCCCATCATTCATTCTGAACCTAGGGAAGTAATTACAGGAGGAGTTTGTGATCCCACTGGACCCTCTAGCTGATGGTCTCAGGCCAAGACCACATATATTTCCCGAGCTTCCTAAGTTCCTATTTTTTATCAGAGGACCTGGGGACATTTTGATTCTTTACGGATCAGTGACAGTCAAAGCCAATATCTAATAACCTCCTGGATAATCAGGGCATTTTCATTTCTCCAGAGAAGAGTCACCCCGGTAAGTGGCCATAGGGTCCCCCTTGGAGAAAGATTCAAGTCATATGCCCATAGCCCATTCCAAGGTCCTTCCTCAAAAAGAACCCTGTATCCCTCTCAATCAAGGGCTCTGAGCCTGGGAACTCAATTAGATCTGGGAACTGGGTAAGGGGCTTTGCACCCACATTCTGATGACTGAGGATAGGTTCCTCCCCAGCAATTCTACCCTACCTAGAATTATTCTTTCTAGATAAACCAAGAAGCACGTTAGAAGTCTTCAATCTATTTCTTTTCTAGAGACAATATGATTAATTAACCATCCACATAGATCCCTAAAACACTCCAATAACCATACTAAACCTGCGTCTTACTATGACAATTGTGCCCACCTTCTTCCTGATGGTTAAGAGTTGCCGCCTATCTGGGCTCCCACTATCCACAGGGAGATCAAGGAACCCACTTCTGTTACTGCATCCCCCATGGCCACCTCTGGCCTGCAGAGGACAAGCACCACCTAGCTCCTCAAGAATGGTGATGCCTCGCCCGCTCCCACACTCCCCTTCCCCCAGGAAGGGTGGGGAAGTGTGGAAAGTGTACCTGGTCAGACAAAGGGAAGGCATTGGCATAACCATTTTACCTGAGAGGATCAGGGGCCAGGCAGGGCAGCATCTGACCCAGGCAGGCCTTGAAGAGGGGGAGAGTTCTTCCCAGGGGCAGATCAAAGGAGGGCATTAAAGGATAAAGGAATGACATAAGCACATTTGCAGAGCCCAGAGAGTGGGTGCCAGGCATATCCAGATGCCAACTGCTTGCCTGAAAGGAAGGTTAGTGCCAACACACGCAGCTGAAAGGCAGGCCTGGGCTCAAGCCCTGGACCTGAGGCTCAGCTGCAGAGTGCACCCTATTTCTGGAGTCTGTCCATCTTCCTGGGCCTCTCCCATTGGGCACCAGGGACCTCAGGAGACTCCTCTCCCGATGGCCCTCCCAAGGCTGACATCCCTGGCTATCAGAGCCCCCCACATTCCACCCTGCTGTCCTCCCAGTATCTGGGGACTTGAGGGCTTTACCAATATTCATCTGACCAAATCTGTCCTTTAACACGTCTTTCCTGAGTTCCATCTCTGTGGCTGGCCCTGAAAAAAAGATGTGACCTCTGTGCTTGAAAGGGCCATTGTTTGGTATCTGCCTCCATAGAGAAATTCCTGTGGCCAAAACAGCTCTTATGTGGCACTGTGATATTCCAGTCTCATTTATGCCTCATTATAACCTCTACAGTGTCAGGCTCGTAGGACTGGGGCCTTTTTTTGCCTTGTTCATTGCCATATCCCCAAAGCCATGCCTGGCTCATGGTATGTACACAAATAAGGACATGCTGAAGGACATTGTTACTTTACAAATGAGGACCTGAGGCTCAGAAAGCCTGAGGAACTTGACCACAGTGGCAGAATTAGTAAATGGCAGAGCCCTGGTTTGAAACCAGTCTCTGTATCTCCAAAGTCTGTTTCTACTGCACTGCACTGCCTGCCTTTCTGGGCCTCAGTTTCCTCATTAATTAAATTGTGGGGAAAGGATATGATGTTGGGCAAACAGGAAAGGGACACAGACATGAGTCTTCCTTGTTTCCTTTTCTGCCTTGCTGAGGTCTACGCAGGGCCTGGGACAGACAGGAGCTGGAGACTGTGCAATGTGAGGCCAAGGGACTGAAGGCAAAGCCCGGCACCCAACAGGCCCAGTGAAACTGGGATGGAATTATGGATGGATGGATGAGCGGATGAATAGGCAGATGGATGGGTCAGTGGGTGAGTAAGTAGGTGGAGAGAGGAATGGATAGGTGAAGAAATAAATGCTGTCTTGAATAAGTAACGTGCCTGCGTAGACTCAGGGTGGTATTTTAGGCTTCCGCCAGCAGAGGGCACCAAGGTTATAATAATTGACATCTCTGGAGGTAAGAAAAAAACCTCAGCCTCCTGCGAGGGCGGGGGTCCACCTGTAGCCAAAACCGGGCCTGACGCGAAGCTCGTTGGCAGCTCAGGCAGGCAAAAGGCTTGAGACACCAAGGGCCAGGTCAGGGTCCGTGGGACAGACGGACCCAGCGCCCACCTCCCATAATGGGGACCTCAGTGAGAGGTGGGAGAACTTCACGCCACAGAGCCCATTTCCTTTCTGGGGAATGGGGGATGAGCGGACCTTCCGGGGCTGTCACGGGGATTAACCAAGATACACTGTTGGGAGTTCTTGGTACCCTGCAGGCCCCCGACACTTACGGGTGAGGAATCAGAGGCGCGTAGAGGTTTATCTGACTTGCCAAAGACCACCCAGCAAGAACAAGGTGGGAAATAAGGATCGTCTCTGGGGAGCCTCATGAGATTTTTATGAGAAGAGAGAAAGTTCTATGAGGACAAAAATGGTTCCTGGAGAATGAAGACAGTTCTAATTTTGTGTGGAAGTTTTGGGGGAGAAGCTCCTCCGAGGCTGGAGAAGATTCCTGGAGGCTGGAGTTAGCTGAGCATCCCCTCACCTGGGATGGATACCAAATACACAATTCTCCTGAACCAGGAATTCCAGGTGCAACTAGGAAATGTGGGAAATTAACATTTTAATAGGGAATTTGCCTGGCACCTCCCACGGTGGCTGGCTGTGAGGTTGCCGTCTTAGCAGGATGTTTTTCCCCTGGCTTATTTTATGTGTTGCTGTTACTTCTGATGTCCACCAGGGATTTATCTCAGGGACTAGGCCTGGCTTGAATTCCCTCAGAACAAGTTTGTCTACAGGCAGTGCCCTGCAGAAACCTAAGCCCAGTTCTATCGACTTCAAAAATTAAACAGAGACAACCAGCCTTGTGTTTTCCTGGAGCAAGTGGCTGTGCTGAGCTGAGGGAGTGTCCGGCCTGGAATACCAAACAGCAAGCCGGCTTCACATGGTGGGTGAGCTGCCCCTTGGCCTGGGCCATGACATCTGACACAGGTACAGAATATTGTCCACGCTGCAGTGCTCCTACTTCAGAAAGTGGCTTGCAGTGCAGCCCTTGAGACTGGGAGAGGGGCCCATGGTATGGGGTGGAGGTTGGGGTGGGGGTTCAGTTTGCACTTTTTTTTCTCATAAGGC
Organism: Bradypus variegatus; assembly: GCA_004027775.1. Lineage (NCBI taxonomy): Eukaryota > Metazoa > Chordata > Mammalia > Pilosa > Bradypodidae > Bradypus > Bradypus variegatus. Next base: position 21,902 of record PVKY010002020.1, on the reverse strand, counting down.
ACTGTCCAGAACCTGTCCAGGTGCTATAGGTCAGTGGACAGCTGAGCGGGGCCGTAACCTCCCTCCCTGGTCTAACCCCAGGCCTGCTGGGGCTGCAGCCTGACACTACCTTAGTATGTCAACAGCCCCCGATGCTGCCTGCCCAGGGTGGCCTAACAGCCTCTGGTGCCTAGAGGGTCTGCTGCTTCCACCAGCCCCCCACGGACCGAGCTCCCTGGCCTGGGCTCTAGCCTTTGCGTGTTGGTTCCAAAGGCGGGATGTTTGCATCATCCCTGTTAAAGTTCCTCTGGGTGCATCTTGTTCATCAGTCTAGCTTGTTGGGGATCACACTTTCATCCATCTGTGGGTTCAATGTTTTCTGACCGCCTACTCTGCACTGGTTCTGTTGCTGGTGCTGGGAAACAAGGGTGACTAAACCAGGGCCCTGCTCTAATCTGGAAATGAACAGGAACAGCTTGCTTTGGAATGGGGACCCCGAGGCCCTGGGAGCCTCGGCCCCTCCCATCTTCCTGCACGTGCAGCTACTGAACCCACCCGCAGCTTCTTCATCCCAGTCTCCAGCAAGATGGTTGAACAGGGCAGAGGCAACCGAAGGCAGGCAGACCAAGCCTACCAGCTGACAGAGACCCAGCAGCAACTAGCAGCGAGGAGATGGGGGACTCTAGAAAACCACCAGCACAGCGGGATGAGAAAGGGACCCACCAGAAGGGCCTGGAGCAGAGAGTTTGCAGGCCTGAAGCACTGTCAGATTATTTCCCATGGCTCTAGTACCCAAAAAACAGGGCAGGGACTAGCACACATTTGTAAAAATAACCACTGGCTGGAAGTGAGACTGAAAGCCCAGGGCTGACACTGGGGTAGGGAGGCCCAGCGACCCACTCTGACCCAACGTCAGGTCCTCTTCCAGGCCCCTCCCCACAGGCAGGCCTGTCGCTCCTCACTCGCTGGCATCTGAGGCCACTCTTTGCAGCCTGCCCGCTTCCTTCAAGGCTCGGCTGTGGGGTGGGGGGAGCATGCCTGGGATGGGGCCTGCTCCCCAAGCCATACTCTAAAGGAACAGCCTGTCACACTCCTCACTCTTGAAATGTCAGACACCAATCAGCCTTTGTCAGGGATCTGATTATAACGTGGCATCTATTGTGGTGTCAGATCTGACTGACTTTATTTCTCTTGTGCCTTTTCCAGCAATAGAATTAGCTGTCAATAGTCTGCTTCTGAGAGCTCTCTCAGATTCTCCTCCCACTGTCAAATTTTCCTCACTGGGTTGCCACAGCGGGTAAAGAACAATGTTGGCTGGGCAGGCGTGCTGGGCTGAACATTCTGTGTCTGACTGGCCTTGTGATTTCGGGAACTTCCGTTTTCTCACCTGTGAAATAGAGGACAGTTGTGACTGCCTCCCAGGGTTGCTGGGAGCTGGTGTGGGGTGACAGGTGTACCTGGCACTGGGAGGGAGGTACCCAAAAAAGGTTAGACCCAGAAAGCATGGGCTGGACTGTCAGATGCACCATTTGCAGGTCTAATGGGAATTAAGTCAGATCCTGTTTTGTGAATGAGTCAGAATTCTCTCTCCCTACTGAGTCTTGATCCATGTCAACATGGAGAACATTTCAAGAGCCTGGCCAGGCTGGAAGCTTGCAATGAAGGCTTCTAAAGACAGGAAGCACCTTTGGGTAAACCTGAGTTCCCAAGGAGAGATGACCCCAGCTGTGTCTGTGCACGGGCACATGTGGGACTCATGGAGTGGACATTGCTTGTAGGGGCCAGTGTCGACTCCCTGGGTTTGGGCTGTGGCAGGATTTCTGCCATCTGGGGGCTGTGTCTGACTTTCTGAGCCTTCTTTGACATGGAGGCAGCCAGCTAAGTCCAATCTGTCTCCTGGGGTCAGCTGCACAGCCACTGTTTCCATTACAGGGAGGAAGCTGGCTCTGCCAGGGGCCGCATGGCACCAGCTCCAGGCCCAGGCTGGGGCATGAAGGAGAAGGAGGGCTGTGGGCAGGGATAGGGAAGTGGTGGGGACAGGACTCACTGGTCTCGGGAATAGCTGAGACAGCAACGTCAGGCAGGGGGTGGGGGTTACTGATCAAGTAGTAATAGGATGAGGGGAATGGAATTCAGAACAAAGCTGTCATAGACAGGGAGGAGGTAGAAAGTCAGAGAGAAGGGAGGTTAGGGAACAGAGGAGATTATAGAGTCCAAAGGCAGAAGAAACAGAAAAAGGGAGACAGGGAAAAAGAGAAAAAATAGATTCAGAGAAAGAAAAGTTAAGACAGGAAGTAGCTATTTAGAGAAGGTAATAGTAATAAAAAGAAAGAGAAAGGAGAGAGAAGGAGAGACTCCAAGAGAATCGGAAGCAGAAAGGAGAAAGTATATGTAAATAGACAAGGAGAAAAAGGAGAGGTGCCAACTAAACGGACACGTGCCAGAGACAAGAGCAAGGAGAGCAGCACAGCCACAAAAGGCCTTTGGAATCCACTACAGTCAACCTTCTCCCCATTTTCCGGATGAGAAAACTGAGGCCCAAAAAATCAGTGGCAGAATCAGGCTCAGAATGCAGGTGACAAAGTTGGTGAAAGGGAAGTCAACAGAAAGAAAGTAAGATGAGAAAGGAACCTGTAGAGAAGATGAGAGCCCCAACATATAGCCCCAAAGAGGAGGGAGCAGGAAGAGTGACAGGTGGGGAGGAGAGGGCTGGGTCTGGCCCACAGGCCTTGGGATACCCTGAACCCCAGAGCAGGGAATACTTGGCCCCTCCCTTGGCTGGGGGTCTGGCCATGGCCAACAGAATCTGGGGCATCCTGGCTGGTCCAGATCCCAGCTCCGGGCAGAGAAAGGGCAGATGGAAAGAGGAGCCGTGGGTGTGGTATGTTCAGAAGAGGCGTGGGGTGCAGTGAACAAATGCTAACCTGCTGACTTCCATTTTCACACTTTATCTCAGGCCTGGCGAGTTGGCTCTGCAGACCTCATCAGAAGGAAGCAGAGGCACTCTTAGAGGTGAGCACTCTGGCAGGTATGAGAAATGCCAGCTGACAGCCAAGAAGGAGAACATACACCCGTCAACCGCAGATACAAGAAATCACCCAGTTTCACAATCCAGGATGTTGGTATTGCAACAGTGAGTGTGCTTAATAATGACGCATAGTTATCAAAAATGCATAATTGCTTTACTAAACTCCACCTGTCAAGGCACAGAAGCATAAAATGCATTTTAGAAGAAGTTTCTCAAATTGGGGTCTGAGGATCCCCAGTAGTAGGACAATGTATTCCTGAGGGTCCAAGATTTCTAAGCAGATTTTTCATTGTGTGTGCTCCTTTACTTGACAACATTTTAAAAATTCTCTTCCCTGGTATAAAAGCAAATGGTCTCATTTTCAGCAACAACGCAAAATTAAGAGACATTTTCAAAGGAAAAGACTTCAGTTTCTCAAGTCAGGGTTTCTCAAGCAAGACTGAGTACTGGGAGTGTCACTTATACAGACCTTGACCCCCACTTCCCCTGTGCCAGACCCTGGGCCCACTTGGGGGGGGCGGGGTTGGTGACCCGAGCTTAGACAGGGTGAGGGGTTTCCACATGGAGGCTGTGATGGGAGATTGGCCATATGTGATCAAATGAGTAAATTTAGTAAGGATAATGGGAGTCAGGCTTCTTGCTGTTGAGGAAGGGATTTACACATGTGGCAAGAGAGGAAAATAGAATGAACTCTGTGGTTGATCGGACTGGAATTGTAGGCAGAGGTGTGAACTCATGGTTTTCTGGATAGGTATGTTTTCTAGCTTTCTCCCCTGGGCTAGCCTGGGAGCAACAACGTACAATAGCAAGGAGCATCCCTAGCACCCATATCGTGGCTTCAAAAGGACTGGGGGCTCCTTGTGGAGATGGATTATTACAGGCCTGGGGCAGGGAATGTGCAAGACGATCCTGGAACTGTTTGTTGTGCCAGAAAGTGAGGAGGTTTCCAGAGAATGTTGGTGACATATCAAAAATACACAGAAGTCATCTGAAAGGGGCGCCCAGTGGTCAAATCTGAAACAATTTGTGCATCAAAATAAATAAGAATAGTTACAGATTTGAACTCATTGAATACAATAAGAAATCATGAATCCACACTGATGGACAGATGGGATGGAAGGAAGGAAGGAAGAGAGGAAGGGAGGGAGGAAGGGAAGAAAGGATTGGTGAGGAACAGGATATGTATATAGTCTCAAAATATCTCCCACAAAATAATTACTCATTACAAATGGAAAAGGAATAATTCTCTGCAGTAATTTTCCTGCGGAGAAGCCAGGCGAGCACCATCAAAGTGAGTCAAGTGACCGTCACGCACCACTGGACAGGATGCAACGAGAAGCACACGGCATCGCTTCGGTGACATTCCTGCCAAAGGTCCAAAGCCCGAATCTCGTCGTGAGGAAGCAACAGACAAACCAAGACTGAAGGACACTCTGCAGAATAACTGATCTGTAATCTTCAAAAGTATCAAGGTCATAAAGGTCAAGGATCAGTGAGGAAATGCTTCTGTCCAAGAGATATTAAAGAGACATGACAACCAAATGCAGCATGAGATTCTGGATTGGATCCTTTTAGTGTATCAAATGTTCATTTCCTGGTTTTGATGGTCCTATTGTGGTTATTTAGGAGAATGTCCTTGTTTGTAGGAAACACTAAATTATTGGTTCAGGAAAAAAATAAGTTACGTGTACCCTACTTGCAACTTTTCTGTAGATTTGAAATTGTTGTTTTTGTTTTTTTCTAATTTTCTAATCTACCCACAATAAGACTCTCAAAATAGTTTTTCAGATAAGCAATACCAAACCTTCAAAGAATGAATAACCCCTAATTCATACAACTCTTTCATAGAATTGAAAAAAAGAAAAGTCCCAATTCCTTTTATGTATAACGAGAATACCAAAATCAAAGTTGATGTGCTAAGGGAAACCAGTAAGCTGATAGCACCTATGAAAGTATTTGTAAAAATCCCAACTAAAATACAAGCACAGTGTAGTACACCACCCTCCAGGGGCCCTCCTGAGAGCCAGCCGGCTGTCCCCTTGCCTTCTCCACCCCTCTGTCCCTCTCTGCTGTCTGACTGTCCTGGCAGACGTGCCCCTCAGATCGAGAGAGCGACCCCACTCTCAGGATGGTGGAGCACCAGCCCACTCCCAAATTGTCTACTCCAGAATCGGATGTGAGAAAGCCACAAACTCCTCTTATGTTTAAGCCACTATTATTTGGGATTTTCTGCCATTCAGGGTTGAGCTTAATCTTATTATATTCAACAATAGCAAATTAAAGCAGACAAGCCATATGTTCATCTTGTAGATGCAAAAAGTAAAGAATTCAATAAGGTTCAATGTTATTCATGATTTCATTAAAAAAAAAAACCTCTTAGCAAATTCAGAATAGACAAAAACTTCCTTAAACCCATAATGAATATCTACAAAAACTCTACAAGCAAACATCACATTCAATAGTTGTATTTTTTTTAATCCCCCTTAAAATAAGGAAAAGGAAAGAATTCCTGCTATCACAACTTCTGTTGAATTCTTTTCTTGAACCCCTAGCCAGCACAATAAAATAAGGAAGAAAAATGAGCACTATACAGATATAAAAGGAAAAACAGCACTCTCATTGTTTGCAAATATTATTGTGTATATATAGAATCTGCAAACAACCTACACATAATTAAAATAATAGTTTATCAAGATGGGTGAATATAAGATAAATATATTTTAAAACAGTTGAATTTTTATACACCAGCAACACAGAGTTCAAAAATGTAATTTTTAAAAAGATGCATTTACAATAGCAACAAAAATTAAAATGTACCTTGAAATAAATTTAACAAAGACATGCAACCTCTTTAATGGGGAAACATTAAAGAAGACATTTTAAAAGTGAGGAGTTCTTCAAGGATTTAAAAATGATCAATTATCAATGTCGATGATCTCCAAATGGATTTAAAGAGTCTAATAAAAATTCCAGCGGGTCTTTTAGGGAATTTTGCAAGTTGGTTCTAACATTTTTTTTTAACAGAAGAGCAAAGGGCCGAGATGCTCCTGAAAAAGATAAACAAGGTGAGAAGACCTACACTACCAGCCATTGAGATTTATCATAAAACCATGGAAATTAAGAAAAAGCATAGTATTGACACAGGTGGGAAACAAATAGACCCCCAGAAATAGGTCCACACATGCGTGGAAACTTGATATGTGACAGCTGCTTTGCAGATGAAGAAAGGACTATTCCCTAATGCTGCTGACGCTGCCGGTTTTCCTTATGGGAAAAATGAAATTTAATCCTTACCTTACACCATACACAAAAATCAATTCCAGATGGATTAAAGACTTAAATGAGAGAGCCATTGTGTTTTTTTTAAAAGCAAATATTGGAACATTTCTTTATGAATTTAAGGTAGGATAGGACTTCTTAAACAAGACATAAAAACATGAAGACACAAAGGGAAAAGTTACAAATTTGGTACTATCAAGAAAGTAAAAATACAAGCTGCCAAGTGGGCATGGCAAATTGTATTTTCCAAAGATGCTCTTCTAAAAGCTTGCCACTCCTCCTCCATCGAGAGGGAGCGTTTATGTCCACCTCACTGAAGCTGAGCAGGCCTTTGTGACTGCCTTGACCAATAAGGTACAGACGAAGCAACACTACAGGACTTGGAGGCTAGGTTATAAAAATCCCGGACACTTCAACCTGCATCCCCTGCTCCCAACCTTGTTCTTCCCCTACTCTGCCTGCACTTTGCAGGTAACATGCAGCTGCTTTCTGGCTCAGACCTGGCGTCACCAGATCCGGGACGCTAGTGTTTGCTTGGGCCCGGCTTCCTCCAGCTGTCACAGCAAAATCCTCTCCTAGGTCCATGTGGCCTGGAAAACGGCCTCAGCTCTACCTGGCAGCAGACATAGTCCCCGGCCAGAGGGAGCCCCACACTTTGTGGTGAGTAGAGGCACGGAAAACAGAATTATAGATGTATCCAAGATCCATTTGTGCTGGGGAGTTGGCAAGAGAGCGGTGGCATGGAGCAAATGGGGAGCCATGTCCCCACCAGCTGCCTAGTGCTGTCTCCAGAGTCATGCTCAGTGATGGCGGCAAACATTTGGACTTGGAGAGTTGGGTCCCTTCTCTGCTTTCAATGTGCTGTGTGATTCTGGGCATGTTGCTCTGGGTCTCAGCTTTGTCAGCACCAGGGTTCCTATGTCCATCAGTCTCATAGATCTAATAACCAGCAGGGGACCTGATGTATCGCAGCAGATGTTCTATAAATGGAGTAGAAGGAATGCCCTCTTCTCCCACCATTGTGCCTAACCAGTAATTCATCAAGACCCATCTCAAATATCACCTCCTCTAGGAAGTCTCCCTTGACTCATTTTCCTCTGTGCTTCCCTCCATCACAGCACTGAACTCTGTTTCCATCTCAGCACCCCTGGATGTGAAACCCTCTGAGAGCAGAAATCATGTCTGAACTATGTCTGTGCCCAGCGTCCCAACCAACGGGCTAGCACAAAGCAGGCACCAGGAAATGGCTGAATTAAGAAATTAACCTGCCTATGTGCCCTCCTGAAGGAAACTGTTCCTTCAAGAGGGCCCTGATGAGCTCACTCTGGCTGAAGGTGACATCGGCATGTTACCAGCTGGACTGGGAACCGACTCCAGGCTTTTTTGAGATCCGGTGAGTGAGATAAGTCATGGGGCCATTGGGGAAAGTCCCCGGTGGCCAGGCAGCTGCTTTCTCAGCTGATCTCATGATATATTTGAGACTCTCATTTATTCATTGATTTTCCCATATTGGCAATATTCTAAGACGGGCATATTTTCCTCCTGGTAAGATCGGCAGACATGTGAGGATATGAATTGTCATCATGCTGCTTTTCAAACACCTTTGTACCTTTCAAACCTTAGTCAAATAGCACAAGTGCCATTATCTGCATGTGGGTTCCCCTGGCCAGGGTGGAGCCCCCAGACTTCCTGGGCCTCCTGGACTGCCTTCCCCTCTCATCTGAAGCTAAGGACTCAACCTCTCAACTTTAGCTTGTGCCACATAAACTCTGATGTCCTGGGGCTGCTCACACACCTCTGGTCCGTTCCAACTCAGGTGAGCCCAACCCAGTTCAGTTTGGGGGTGAACCCAGATACCAGGTGGCTCCTGGGCTAAGCTGCCACTCCTCAGTAAGCCCCACCATGGGGACTAGGCTGTCCCACTGCACCCTTGCCTCTCGCCTCCTTTCCATGCCAGTTCAGCCTGGGATGCTGTCTCAGAAAGAACCCTCCGGCTGCAGGGTGGGGGCAATAGGAGAGCCCGAGGGCAGGAGGCCAGCATCACCGACGCCATGATATGAACTTGCAGGTGCCCCACATCCCCCGGACCACCGCTGAGTTCACCTGCAGCCACAGGAAACAGCTTCCATCCATGCCAACAGCGCCCCACCTCCAGTCGGTGCCTTCCCTTGTCTGTTTCTCTACCCAAGAAAAGAGGGGGTTCACAGCAGCACGTGTTGCCCTATAGACAGGGAGCCTCAGGGAGACTGAGCTCATTTCCCACTCACACTGTTTTTTCCTCCTCTCCCTGTCTCACTTTCCCCATTGCTTCACTTTGCTTCCTAGCTTCACCTCCTACATAAACCATCCACACCCAAGTCCTGGCTCAGGGTCTGCTTTTGGGGAAATCCCAGCTAAGAAAGCCAGGGAGGAGGCGAGTGCAATAGTGCAGAGGCAAGAGGAAAACAACCCGACCCTGGAGTGTGGCTGCCAAGGTGGAGAAAGCCAGCAGATCCCAGGGAAGTCTCAGAGGAAGAATGGACCAGACCTGGGCACTGATCAGATGAAGGGGGTGGGTGAGAAGGAGGGAAGACATTTGGGTGTAACTCTTACTGCAAAAAGGAACAGTAGTGGGAGGTAAGCTTGGGGGGAAAAAAAGTCTGAATTCAGATTTGAATGGATTACAATTTCAAATTGCATATACATTATATATATAGTTAATTTTCGCAGCAACCCTGCAAGATATTCATATGTACCTTTATTTCCCATCATGTAAAAAGTGCAAAAAAGGGATTGAGGGTAGTTTACAAGATTATGCAAAAACACAGGATGGTGTATATGTAGGATTATATATCAAAACAATGGAATGTAAAGGTAATCCAAAACAGATGATGTAGAAGAATATTTCATGACATGGGAAAACACTTACAGTGTCTTATTAAATTAAAAAAAAATAGCCTACAAAATAGTATTAATAGATGAGGGCTCATTTGGGGAATATGGATATTCGTGTGTATATGTGATGGATTCCAATTGCAGACTACTCAGATGTGCAAAAAACATGGTAACTTCATTGTTCAAACTGAATTTAATTTCTCTGATGCATTCCCACTTTGTGAGGCTGAAACTTAGCCTCACCCCCCCCCCACCGCCACTGCCTTTGCCCTGTTCCTGCAATGTCATCTGCACATGGTTGTGTCCCTTGCGACGTCCCCTCGGCTCCTCTGGGCCCTGGCTGTTGGGCCACCCTGAGCACTGCCTGGCCAAACCTTTGCCCCAAACATGTGTTCCAGGCAGCTCTCTTGGTTGCTGCAGGGCAATAATCAGACAAATTGCCACACCTCCCACCCCACCTCACCCCTGTCCCAAAGATATATTCACTTCCTGCTCCCCAGAACCTGTGAATGTTACCTCATGTGACCAAACATGGATATTGCCTTCTATGGCAAAATATGTGATTACCTTAAGGGTCTTGAGAGAAGTCACTCATCCGGGATCATCTGGGGGGTCCTAAATGCAATCACATGTATCCTTATATGAGAGAAAGCGAGGGAGATTAGACAGATACACAGAGGAGAAGGTGATGTGAAGACAAAGCAGAGGGAGATGCAGCCACACAACAACAGGTGCTGAAAGCCCCCAGGAACTGGAGGAGGCAAAACAGATTCTCTTCGAGCCTCCAGAGGGAGCAGAGCTGCACCTTGATTTCGGCTCACTGAAACAGAGTTCAGACTTCCGGCCTCCAGAACTGTGAAAGAATAAATTTCTGTTTTAAGCCACCAGGTATGTGGTAATCTGTTATAGCAGTCACAGGAATCTGACACAGCTACAGCCCCTCTCAGGTGCACTGGGATGGTTCTACTTGTGGGTAAGTAACTCCAAGGCTCTCCATCACTTCCCACAACCGCCAGGGCCCCTGACCTCACTCTCCCGTCCCCAAGCTTCTCCAGGGCTGTGGGGCATTCTGCAGGGCTCTCCCAGACCCATCTATCGGGACTTCCCTCAGTCATCCCTGCTGTAACACCCAGGACTTCAGCCTGCTGCAAGGAACGCATTTGCCCCAGGCCCACATAGAGGGAGGGCGCGGGTCCTCCAAGCTCCTGGAGTCCCACAGCCCCCCGTCAGCTTTGTGGTGGCTGGTCCCACACATGCCTTTCCTGGAGCAAAGCTGGGGGAGGCGGATGACCAGGGGCCTTCCTAGCACCCACAGTCCCTCGCCTTCCCTCCAACTCTCATTCTCTTCTCAGGATTTTCTTGTCTGCTCTGGGATCTTGGTTGTTTGACTCTTCATTGATTCTTCCAATGTGTTGCTGTGTTCCAACCTTGAAAGCCAAGTGTCTGACTCCTCTCCTGTCTGGGTTCCTCTGCAGCGTGAAGGCGCAATTCCCCGCAGCCTGGGCTAGAGGAGGGCACGGCGTTAGGAACTATGGGAAAAGGGGGGAAAATAGTTTTCATCAACCAATAAGTACATATAAACTTATTTATAGTGTGTCTCTGTTGAAGATGCCTTATTTAATATACATTGTTCATTCATTAACTTTGGTCTCACAGCCAGTGGCACTGTAACTCATGCCTGAATGAAGCTTGTCTAACACATACATTTCTCCCTAAGACACATCACAACCTTCTTTGGTTTAGGACTGCTAGACAGCCTTCAGCACTACGCCTGGGGGCCAATTTAAACAGCAAACAACAGCAACAACAAAAACCACAAAAATGCAAAAAATATAGCACTCACTAGACTGCAGAAAGGATGTTTGTTTACAGCTTGAGAGCTGAAACTTAGGCAGAATGTTGCCTTGTGTGACCTCTCAGCCAGGAACATGCACATTTGGAAACTCAAACTTTTCCCTATTCTGTGCATATTTGCGAAGAACATGAGTATTGATCTGAGGATTAGGAATAACTTTTAGCAAGAAGACAAATTTGCAAACATGGAACCTATGAAAAGTGAGGATCAACTATAGAGAGAAAAAAGATAGGAAAGAAATACTACAAAAAAGATTATCTTTTTCTTTGCGGTGCTCGTCGTGTACGTTTTCCAAAATATCTAATGTAAGCATGTATTATTTTTATAATGAGGAAAAAGTTATTTTTAAAGGAATTATTTAAAGGGCATAACATTAAAAAACAAAAAACAGCAGGCATGAAAGAAACCAGGGTAGGAATAAAGCTGGATCTGCCCAAATACTGAAGTGTCTACTCTGGGTGGGGCACATGTTTTGCTTTCAGCTCCCCAGCAGCCAGCCCGTGAGAGAAATGGGGGCCACCGTGTCCACGGGACTGAAACAGAACAACTGCTCATAAGTACTGCTATTCTTAGGACTGAAAGCAGACAGGAATTTCTGCCAAGGATCTGTTAGACACGTATCACAGGGAGGGAATGAAAGCTCAGAATGGTAAAATGACTTGCCCAGCGATGCAGCGATGAAGAGTTGGAGCTGGGATTTGAACTCAGAATTGCCCTGAGGAATGACCCCCAGCAGCAACTTGGTTCATTCAGGGCAAAAGATGGCCCATAGGCCCTGATGACACAGCCCGTCAGGGCCCTGACCTGGTCCTCTAATGCTCTCGTGCTCTCTCCCTCCACCCCCACAAGCCAGGCGGGCTCCACATCAGGGCCTTTGCGGAGGCTCTCCCCCTAGCCACGATCGCTCCCCCTAGGGATATAAGGATGGCAAACTTCCTCACCCACCTCGGGCCTTTGCGCAAATGTCCGTTTTTAAGCAGGCCTGCACTGACCACCCTGTTTAAAATTGCAGCCCACCCACCCCCAACCAGGCCCTCTGCTTTTACACTGCTCTATTTCTACCCCTAGCACCTGTCACCTTCCAACATTAGCTATGTTTACTGTTTGTCATCTCCCTTTGCTAGAAGGCAAGCCCCTCAAGGGCAAGAGTTTCTCACTTTTATTCACTGATGATCCCTAAATGCCAAGGATAGGACTTGACACATAGCAGATGCTCAATAAGTATTTGTGGAGTGAATGAATGATGCACAGAGGACACTCCCCACATTGCCTGGCACTCAGAGAACGTGGCTCCATTCATCTGCCGGCCTGCTTGGGAAGGTTGGAGCTGGGGCCACGCCCTTGGCAGGTGCTGATAGATTAGCTCCTCTTCTAGGCACTGGGGATGGCATAACTGGGCCAGACCTTGTCCTTGAGGAGCTCCCATTCTGATAGGGAATACATATCAACTAACTTAGGACAGACAACAAGACAAACTTTATTAGAGAATGAAAAATGCTGGGCATTTTTACATGAGTTTTCTCACTAAATGCTCATAAGAACCACAGGTAGGCATTAACATCCCCATTTGCAAGCAAGTAAACTGAGGCTCAGTGAGTCAGGTAAGCTGCCCAGGGTCACCTAACTAGTGTGTGGGTCCTTCTGACCCAGGGAGATCTTGGGGGTTTGCAGTGGAGCCGGCAGCTGAAGGACGAGCCAGAAGAGAAGGCTGGAGGGCACATGCAGGTGTGGTGACGTTCAGGATGTGTTTGGGTTGGTTAGAAGGGCAGGTCTGCCTGGCAGGCCACTGTCACCTGTGCCCAGGTGGGGAGGAGTCGAGTGCCCAGCTTGGGAATGATGTGTGCCCAGACTCACTGACAAGAGAGGGTGTGAAGCCTTGTAGTCATGGAAGCAGCATCGCCCCTGGGCCTCACCCCTCCCTGGGCAGGTGCAGCCCTCTAACCCTGGCTGTGGCTTCTCTGGCTTCTCAACAGTCACCCTGGCCATTTGGGCTGAGAGTCAAGCCCCTCCCTTCCCCCCACTCCAAAATCCTAGACACTTTCACTCAATCTGTCTGAGGGCCCCTAAAAAGCAAGCTGGACTCTTTCCATGCTCCTTACCAGTTTGGACTTAAATGGGGCAACTGTCCTAGCATTTTTAGTCAGGATTGTTCTTTATATATGCAATCTTTTATTTTAATGCTTGAATTATGATTATTATAAATTATATAAAGGCTAATATTGAGCACTAACCATGCACTTTTATATACCTTATTTAATCGTGTTCTTCTAACAGCCTTGCAAGGTAAGTAGTAAATCTCCATTTTACTGCAGACCCGTGATTTATACGAGGTCACAGAGATTCAGTCCCTCACCCCTTCCTCTCTTCATCCATCCCCTCTTCAACCCTTTTCAAGCATCTCCCCTGTGCTAGCCTCAGAAAGTATAGATGCGATTTGAACACAGATCCCAGACTCCTTGGTTATTCCTTTGCAGGGTAACATTTATCATTGCTTCCGGTGTTGGGTGTTTTATCCATGTCTTAACATTTAATTCTCATAACAGTGCACCAGAAGGGACACCATTGTCCCAATTTACAGGAAGAAAATAATCCAGTGAGGCTGAATCTGCATTTTTCATTCCCTCCTCAGGTTTCACATTCCATTTTCACTTTCTCTGCCTTGCCATCTAATTCTTGGATTCTCTTACATTCCTCTGGCTGGATGTTAGGATATCTAATAGCTCAGCTCCGGGCAGGGGCCAAGGGAGGGGAGAACAGGCAGAGGAAAGCAGCCCCCTCGGGGAGCCCATGAGTGCAGCCCTTGTTTTCGGGTCTGCTCCCTGGCCAGGCCACCGGAGCAGCCCAGGGCAGGAAGGGGAGCCAGGCTGCCTCACACAGGGTGGGGGTGGGGTGTCTCCAGGCCGGAAGAGGGCCAGACTGACCCTGGCCATGGAGTATAGCCACTCCCTCCTCCTCCTTAGGAAAGCAATGCCGGGATAGTGCGGGCCCTGCCTGCTCCCCCTGACCATCCTGGGCCAGCCGCTGTCCTGGGGCACCCAGAAGGCTGAGGCCAGGCCCCTGACAGAGGGGTGAGAGGTGGGGATTCGGGTTTGCCAGGGCTGGTGCAGGTGGGATCCATGGGCCAGGAAGGGGCTTTCGGAGAAACCGAGTCCACCCCCAGCCAGGCTGGGGGAGAGTAAGGCCTGCAGAGGTGAGGGAGGCTGCTAGGGTGGGACAGCAGCCCTGATAGGGGAAAAGGAAAGATGGACAGAGAGAAAGACAAGGAAAGAGGGACAGAGAGAATCACAGATGCAAATAGCAAGTAGAGAGACAGAGAGCAGAAAAAGAAACAAAGAGAGCCAGAGGCACAGGGACTGAGTGATGATTGATTCAAACCCACAGAGAAGAAGGAGAGAGGGACAGAGAGACAGAGGCGGAGAACATGGACATTCAGAGATCCGCAGGGACGGGAGAGGCCTTGGGCAGTTCCCTGGCTGGGCTCCGGGAAAGCCGCGGTGTCCACACCCATCTGGAAGCAGTCAGAGTCTGCAAGGATGAGGGCCTGGGGAAGAAGCCAGGCATGAGCCACGTCTGGAAAGAGGAAATAGCAGGATTTTGCAAAGGCCTCAATGGGCAGAAGGGGCAGGGAAGGTACATTAAACTGCATTCCCTGTCTGGAATTTCTCAGTGAGGAGAGGGCAGAGGGGCAATCTTGGACTTTGCAAGAGAAAGAGCTGGGCAGGGACATGAGACAGAAGCCCAGCTCCCCCACCCCCACCTTTTATAGGCAGTGACCCTGGGAAAACAGAAGCCCAGGGAGGGAAAATGACTGGCCCAAGGTCACATAGCTTTCAGGTCTTCTTTAAATGCAGTCCTTCTCCCTCATTCATTTATTCGTTCTCTTATTTTTTCAACAGCCATTAACTGAGTGCCTACCCTGGGCTAAGCCCTGGGCTAAGTACTGAGGGTACACTGACGAATATCAGCTGGTCCTCCCCCCGCCCCCCGCCCCAGCTCACAGTCCGATGGGGGAGGCAGGTAGATGACAGTGCACTAAGTGCTGTGATAAAGGGAAGTTCCTGGGTGTGGCAGCCAGTCTGGGGGTTCAAGGGCGGCTCCCTGAGGAGAGTTACCAGGGTTAGGCACTGAGAGGTGAGAAGGAACCAGCAGGAGGAGAGGGGAGGCAGAGCAGGCCAGGCAGATGGAACCAAGTGCAAGGCATCCGGGTCACAAACTTCAGCTCACCACGCGCTCCAGTGTGCAAGGAAGCTGTAATTATTTTGTTTGTAACTAATCTGATCTTCCTCAACCCCTGCCCTTAATTAGCAGGGAAAAATTACGTAATGTCCTCATCCAGTCTGGTTTAAAGCTTGGTCTGATCTGACCATTTAAACAGTCTCATTAGATGGTGTTCAGTCTGTGACATATAAAAATGCTCCAACCCTCAGGTAGCCTCCACCTCCTCTGCAGCTGGGGGTGAAGGGGGTGGGGGTGGGCATGGGAGCAATCAGGCAGGTGCAAGGTCACCCTGAGGATGCATCTGCCTCTCCAGGGTGGTCCTGCACCTGCCTGGCTGCTGGGCTCCTTACGCTGAGGTCTCCAGCTGGTGAACTCTAGCATTTTCCTTCAGCCCAGGCCAGACCCCAAGTGGTGTCCCTGGGCCTGCAGAACCAGAGCCTCTGCCACGTTTCCCACCTGGCTCCCTGCCTGGTGGTCTCTCCTCAGCTTCTGCTGCTCAGGCCCTTTACCTTTCCAGGCCTACTAACTCACAGGCTCTCAGTCAGCACCCAGGTCACTTGGAGCACAGTCCAGCTGGAGAAACCACACTCTTGAGCCTCCCTCTGTTGGACCGCGCCATGAGTCCAAGTTTGCACAGCCACACTCTCCTGTTGCTGCATAGTATTCCATAGTATGACTGTATCTGTTTTTAACCATCCCCTATTCTTGTATGATTTCTTCCCATTTATCACTATTGTAAGCAATGCTGCAATCAACATCTGTGTACCTTCCTCTTTGTGCACATATGCAAGTATTTCTCTGGGGTAGATACCAAGAGGTGAAATTCCTGGGTCAAAGACACAAAGGTACATGTGCTTTTAATTCTGATAGTCTGTCAGTTGGCCTCCAAAAACGCCACTTCCAAACAACTTTTATCAACATTGGATATCATCAGCATTTTTCAAAGTTTGTCAGTCTTATAGGTGAAAACTAATTTCCCAATCATGTTGTTTTAAATTTTCATTTCCCTGATGACCAGGAAGGCAGGCATCTTTGCATGCATAGATCCTTTTTATTTCTTTTGTGACTTTCCTGTTCAAACACTTTGCTCAGTTTTCTATTGGGTCATCTGACTTTTTCTTCTTCATTTTTCTATTGATTTTTCTATTTTCCAGTCAAAGATCTCTTCTCATATATGGGCAAATATTTCTCTTGATTTGCCATTTTTTGTTTTAATAAGAGACATTATGCTGTCTCTTGTTACAAAGCTCCTAATTTATATGCTGTCAAATGAAGCAAAGCTATCCTTTAGAGCTGTTGTCTTTTATTTTTCTAAATTAAAATTAAAATATGCTCAGGTCCCCAATCTGGTCTCTCTCTCTTGGGGAGAAACCCCCTGAATTGTCCCACACAAAGTGAGGGGAGTCAGTCCAACTCTCACAGCCAGTGGGCCAGCACTGGTGCCCAAGCAGCCCCTGCTACCATCACTCCTCCCCCCAACCCAGCATCACCTCCATGCAAACCTGGCCCCCAGGATCTGATGGCCAAGGAGGGTCCCTCTGCCAGCCCACCGAGGTGTTCCAAGGGGTCATCCCACTGCCTCCACGCCAAGCTCAGGCAAGGATGCACCATTCCTGGGCTCCTTACTGGTGGCACTGTCTGCTTGGCCCAAGGCTGTAGGCTCTCCTGGCAGGGAGCGAGTTGACCTCCATCCTCTTGTGGGTTAGAGTTCTGTCCCCTTCCCTCCTCTAGGTCCACCCAGAGGTCTGGCAGCTTTTCCTTTCCAGCCCACGGAACACAAAGGCTCTAATTACACTCCCTTTCCCTGACCCCGCTGCTGACCCTGCTCAGGAACGGCTTTCCCCCGCCTCCTTCCCCGCTCCTTTTAAAGAGTGGCATGTTTCCCACGAGCTGAGCAGAAGTTGACTCCCTGACGTCACCCTCACTTGCCGTCAGCCCCTTGCACCCTGACAGCCCGAGCCCCAGAGCGGAGCAGCTCCTGGGGGTCAGCATTCTCAGTTTCCATTCCCAGGCAACTCCCCAGGGAGCAGGCTGTCCCCGAACTGAGTTCAGGTTTCTCCTGGTGCCCGCCCCCTCAAGACCCCTGAACCACCACCCCCTTCCCACCTGAGGACCCCCTCTCTCCTCAGACAGCAGGGTCCCCTCCCTGCAGCAACCTTCTAGGGAAGGCCAGGCTCAGGGATTCCAAGGTCATTTTCTGCCTGTAACTTCTCAATTAAAGAAAATATAATTTAATTCCTTGCAGGGCATTCCTTCTGATGGGGCACCCACTGCCCACCTGAATTCTAGGAGGAACCTTAAGGTGCGTGTAGATATTCAGAGTAGCAGCCATCATAAGACAGGAGGTACTACCGGGCCTGAAACCCACCCCACATGCCCCCTTCCATTGTGCCTTTCCTGGGCTTTCCCTTCAAAAGGCCAATATATGCTGCTGCTTATGTTTCAGGGTGAATTAGCTTATCACTGGGCTCCCTTGTGACAAGGAAGACCATGACAACCACACCATCCCGATCATCTAGGGACATCCTGATTCTAAGTATTTAACTATTACATTAACTAATATCTGTATAATCAAAGTTTATACTCCCTTTATGTCATTCTGTTCTTTTCAACCAAATGATTTGCTAAGGATGTGACTACACGCAGTTTAATTTGTATGCCTTAATACGTAATGCTGTCCCAGCCCCTGAGCTAGTGCTGGGGACACATGAGCAAAGACACTGTCCCTCCAAGTCGGTGCTCAGAGCCATGGGGAAGGACAGGTGGCAACAACCAAATCTGGCAGAAGAGCAAATTCTGGAACAGAGGTTTGCACCAAGGGCCTCGGAGCCAGCACAGGCAGTTAAGTAGCTGCCTAAGGAGGAGGTGAAGGTCCTGCAGGACCTCTGGAAATAGACAGGTGGGACAGACTGACAAGGGTACTTCAGACAGATGGAACAATTGTGCAAAAGCCCAGAAGCCAGAGAGAGCATCTTGCCTTTGGGAAATGGCGAGTACCTTGAAACTGTTAGGGCCAGAGGAGACGGGGTGTGGGGGTGGGAGGAAGGCAGCCACGCAGGGCCCCGGTCGTGAAAGGTCTTGCATTTCCCAGTCTAGAGAGGAGTTGGTGGGTTTCATCTTGAATGGGGTCAAGAGCCCATGGAGGATTTATTTACCTTTACTTTTTATTGATGTTTAATATACATAATGAAAAATGTTCATATCGTAAGCATATATCTTGATGAGTTTTTGCAATACATGATTGTAACCAGCAGGCAGCTCAAAATATGGACTATTTCCAGCACCCGAAGCCTCCCTCAAGCCCCTTCCAGTCACTGCCTCCTCCCTCCCCCCAACAAGGCTAATCACTCTCCTGTCTTCTTATACCATAGGTTAGTTTTGCCTATTTTTGAACTTTCTATAAATGGAATCATACATTAACTTTGTTGCATATTTTTTTTCCCTTTCAACAATGTTTGTTAGCTTCATCAGCATTGTTTCTGGAGCAGTAGTTTGTGTGAAGCCATCGCAATCTTTCCGCTAATTCTGATGGTGGAACTTCGGGTAGCATCCAGTTTTTGGCTATTATGCAAAGTACTACAAACATCTTTGTTCATGTCTTTGGATGCATGTGTGTACCACTTCTGTTGAGAATATTCTTGAGAATAGAAGTGCTGGGTCAGAGAGCGTGCACATGTTTAGCTTTAATATGTGATACCAAATAGCATCTGTAGATGGAGGGTTTTAAACAAGGAGGAGGCAAGACCAGGCCTGGGTGTTGGCAGCCCCTCTCTGGACTGTTTGAGTGTGAGGAGCACAGGGACATCCCAGGGGAGCCACCCTGAGGCTAGTGGGTGGTGGGTCTGCTGCTGGGGAGACTCCCAGCCAGGTTGGAGATGGAGATCCGGGAGTGGTGCCAACAGGGAGGACAGAGAGTGTGTAGAGTGCGGAAAAACGGGCCAGGGCTGGGGCTTGGACACAGGGAGCCTTGGAGAAGAGAAGTTTCCAGAGCCAAGAAAGTCCAGCCTAGGGAAGAAGGAAGAACTTGCCAGGGGAGAGGGAGGGAATAGTGGACAGAAAGTGGGGAGTGTTGGGAGAAGGAGGTAGATCAAGAGCATCAAAGACCCTAAGAATGTCAGTCAGTGAGAAAGGTCCATCTAATCTAACAAGAAGCTTGCCGGGGCCCTTGTGGAGGGCAGGGCCGGTGGTATGGGTGTGCCCACCAGGCTGCAAGGGGAAGAGGCAGGAGAGAGCCAGGGGGAGACCTCAGAGCCCAGCGCTGTGGCTGGAAGCATGGTGTGCTCTCACTGAAGTCATCCCACCTGGAGGCTGGACCCCACCTTCCCCCTCTGTCCTCCACACCTTCCCACCCTTCAGGTTCAGGAGGAACCGTCCCCCCTGTTCCAAATAATAAAGACTTCCCATGGCCCGTGTGCTGCAGAGGAGGGGAATGGAGAGGAATGTGGACATTCAAGGAGATTACAAGTCTGAAAGGCCAGGCAATTTTCTCAAATCTCCCATTGTTCAACTGAAGCTTAAAGGTTATTAGAGGGTGTGGAAATGGGAATAGCTTCATGGAATAAGGATAGAGAATAAAGGATTGCCCCATGCATTGTTCCTAGGCACAAAGAAACCTTGGTCACTGTCCACACCCTCTCCTCCCTGGGGCCATCCTGCCCTTCAAGCTCACCAGGTGTGGTCACCTCATGCCAACCCCAGTACTACGATCTTAGCCCCAGATTGAGTATTAAGCCAGGCCCTGTGCCAAACGCTTCTCACACAGCACCTCATTTAAACTCACAACAACCTGATGAAGGCAGAGGGTATCATCATCTCATTTTACAGGGGAGGGAACTGAAAATCGGGGAAATAAAATGACTTACTCAAGATTACCCAGGCAGGAGACTGCAGAGACTGACTCCAAAGCCCCTGCGTGCTCCTCACCCCAGTCTCCAAAGACCCAGGCTCTGTGAATCTGGGAGTCAGGATGTTGGCCACTCACTGCATCCCCGGGGAAACCCGAGACCTTCCTCTTTCCTCTGCACTTCCCGAAAGGAGTTCTATGGTGTGTTAGGGTGGAGTTTACTACTGGCTGCAGAACCTTGAGCAAGTCATTTCCCTTCTTAGAGCCTCGGTTTCCTCCACTGTAAAATGGGGATAATAATCTAACCTCCCTGGGCGGTGGTGAAGGTGAGTGGAGTGCAGGGCCTATCCCAGAGTACACGGCCTGTCTTTCTCTCCTCCAGTTTCCATGCTTGGTCCACCCCTCCCTTTCCCACCAGCAGGGCCGGTGCATCCAGGGATGGCCTTGCTGTGAGATCTCAATAAAGGCTCATGCTTGCTTTGGTCGACCCAGAATATTTCCCCAGCACCCCCCTCACCTTTCAGCCCAACAGGCCCCTTGCCCCAAGACACTGAACAACACAGCAGGAAGCCCAGCTTATGGCCTCTTGGCTCAGAGTGGATGAATCAGGCAGTTTGAGTG
Organism: Bradypus variegatus; assembly: GCA_004027775.1. Lineage (NCBI taxonomy): Eukaryota > Metazoa > Chordata > Mammalia > Pilosa > Bradypodidae > Bradypus > Bradypus variegatus. The sequence continues at coordinate 1,205 of PVKY010002020.1, read as the reverse complement.
GCTGCCAAACAGGTTAACCACAGGAGTCCCTGTCTGAAACACACCTGGACTCAGGGACTAAAGGGCCTGTAGCGCCTGATGGGTCCTCATTCAATGTGATCTGGTTTTTTTTTTAATCTGATGAGGTTCCTTGTATGAGCCCACGCACACACACATTTTCCCATGCAAGCTTCAGTCACACTTAGGCTCACATTTACACGCAGAACCACACATAACAAAGCCGGGAATACGGAACCCAAGGAGTCACCTGCTACCATTTGGGGAGAGGGCACATTTGGCAGGTGGCGGGCAGGATACCGAGCTCAGCTGTGTGGGAAATGTTCTGGTCCTGCATGAGTGTGATTCGTTTTCAGCCCCACTCCAAAAAGGAAGTGATGCCTCCAGACAGAAGGGGCCTTGAAGTTCCTCTCCCCAGGGCACAAAAGAAATTAAACTTGAAGGTTATACTTCTGTGCCCATGAACAGGGCTGGGTGGTACAGCCCATTTCTGTCTCCTACCTGGCCCTCGGTAGTGGACTATGATCCACTCCACTCTGTTCTGCTGCCACCATCACCATTTGAGTTTTTTCTACCAGTAGGCCTTGGGTAGAAGCTTGCATCCTGCGGGAGACAGAAGTCCCAAAAACGGCATTAAGGAGAGGTGAAGGGTATGCAGAATGGTCCTCTTTTATCACCAAGCCTTCTCCCTATTCCATTCCAGCATACTCATTCCCCTGGGCCTCAGTTTCCCCCACTGATAAAATGGGAGGGCTGGGCCTGACGAATCCAAGGTAGAGGCTTCCCTCTGTGCATTAGTATCTATTGCTCCCAGATTCTTGGTCCACAGAAAGTAAGATAATAAATGATTTTTGTTTCAAGCACTAAATTTTGGGATAATTTGTTACACAGTAATAGATAACTAATGCAAATCTGAGCTGTTTTGAGGCCCAAATGAGGCCCTGGAGGCAGAAGTGCCTGACAACCCAGGAGGTGGGGTGCATACTCGTGGCATAGAGAAGAGGCCAGACCAAGGGGGTGGCACAGGGGTAGGTGACAGGAAGTAAAAGCCTCCGCCCAGACTCACAAAACCTGAACAGGAGGCTAAGTGGCCTCTATACTGCTAGGGAGGCAACACCAAGAGGAAGGCAGGGACTCCTTTAAGGGAGCACAGCTGAGCTGAAATAGAAGTCAGGTCTTTTGATGAGTGGATTCTGCCCATCTCCACA
>PVKY010002019.1:0-28060 GCA_004027775.1 Bradypus variegatus | reverse complement strand
TCCATGTAATTGTGGTGTTTGAACCAACTGACTGTAGAGTTGTACTGTTTAGAAAATATAGATCGTGTACGAAATAGACATCTCTTCCCTTGGTCTCATATGGAAGTTGAACTTTTAAAACACAGTCAGTTTTGACCTTTACCCTTTGGCCCAGTTTGCTCTGGCCTTAACCAGACCTGCTTCATTCATGTTACTAATTGAAGTCTGGGCTCTTTTTCAGCTTTCTTTTTTAAACAGTGGCTGTATCACTAATACTGACATTCATATCTGCCGAGCTCTAGCTCTGAGTTTCAGGTGTCTCAGAGATACGCATTGTTCCAGAGACCAATCAGGTTATACACTAAGGGATGAGCATCTCAGAGTTTAGAGGTAGGCATTACAATTCAGGACTAGAACTAACTGCTGTAAGAGCTTACAATCTAGGGTCTATTACAATAATTATGTCCACGTTAGGCTATGTTCGAAGATTCAGTTCTGAGTTTATACATTGTAGTTAGCTCGTCGCCCGTTTTTAATTAAGCGCCTCCTGTATACCTGGCATCCATTCCAGGCATTTGGGGCCACAGCAGTGAACAGAATACATAAAACTTCCCGCCGTAGGGCAGGGATCCTCCTAGTGGGGGGTTGGCAGATGATAAATAAAAAATAAAACATATAGTCTTGGGTTGAGATCGGCCCTAAGGGAAGGAAGGGCAGGTCTGTACCCTATAATAAAATGGTGCCAAAAACCTTGAGGGTGCAGTGAAGCAAGAGCGGTGAGCCACGGGGGAAATGGAAGGAGGAGAGGGCAAGGAGGTGACTGGCAGGGCAAGCAGGGCCTTGCAGGCTTTAATTCTGAGTGAGGTGGGAGTCATGGAGGGTTCTGGGGAGAGGAGGGACATTCCCTGGCTTGGGGATTCACAAGCTTTCTCCAGCCCCTGTGGGAGTTAGAGCCAGGGTATGGCTGGGGGTGACGGCTCTAGTCAGGCGACCTGGACTGGGGTTGATAATGCAGCTGTAGTATGATTTCGCCTCCGTTTTGGAGGCAAAGCCAACTGGATTTGTGGGGTCTGAGCTCCTGGGAGGATGGAGGGCTGTTTCCTGAGATGGGGAGAGGGTGGTAATGGGGGGGCAGGTTGGCAGGGAGAACAGGCTCCTCCTGGTTTTACATTCACTTTGCATTTCCTCAAGGAAAGGGGAAGCAATTGTTCCCCCACGCTTTGTTGTAGCTACCAGGAAGGGCAGGGTTTCCTTCAGGATGCCAACCAGTCTCGGGCATGTCCCCGGGCCACGGGCACTGTGCCTGCTTCACCCCCACTCTGAGCTCTGGCATGGTTGCTTTGCAGTTCCCCCAGCCTGGAATACTATTCCATGCACCCTGACAAGGCCAGCCCCTCTTCCTGGGCCCTGAGTCTCCTCCTAAAAGCTTTTCAGGACAACTCCCCACCCCCCATCTAGGCCACACCCTGGCCATTCCCTTTCACTCCCCTTCATCTGTTTTCATTCCTGAACTCATCAGTTCTTGGAATTCTTTTGACTCACTTGCTTGTCTGGGGACTCCCGTTTCTGTGAACTCGGGGATCCCGTCAGCCCCCTGTCAGCCCCCTGCACTGCCACGTCCCTGGCACCAGAATCAATGTCTGGTCTTCATAGGCGGATGGTCCATATATACTTGTCGACTGACTTAATGTCTCTTGCCTCTGAGCATTCTGCATGTGCTGTTCCCCCAGCCTGGAACGTCCCTTCCCACCACTTGTACCAAAGGCCCCCAGAGCATTTCATCTGCAACAACAAACAGAGTTGTAACAGGGTTAGGAGAAGGAGCTTTGATCAGGCAAGGGTTTGAAGCCAGGCTGTTACTCATCAGCTGTGTTTTAGTTTAGGATTCCCCCGGAAGAGGCTGGGAGTATGAGAAGTTCACCTGGAGGTGATCCCAGAGTGCTGGGATGTGGGGCGGTGGGACATGGAGATGGGGAGGGGAGATGGGGAAGGGATGGTGGCCAGGAAAGATGAGCTAATTGGCAGATTTCACCTGGGGCACGTGGGGCTCAGTCCCGCTGGGGAATTCTGCAATAATGCGTGATCCTGTCTCTCCCAGGGATAACAGCTCCCATATATAGATATGTAACTGAGATAAAATGCACAGAACAGAAAATTCACAATTTTAACCATTTATAGTGTACAATCTTGTGGTTTTTAGTATATTCACGAGTTAGACAACTATCACCACGATCTAATCCCAGAATACTTCCATCACCCGCCCCAAAATAAAAATCAGTATCTCCCAATTCTCTTTCCCCTGCAGCCCCTGGCAACCGTTGATTAGCTTTCTGTCTCTAGGGATTTGCCCATTCTGTTTATTTCGTGTGGGTGGAATCACATCATACATGGTCTTTGGTGACTGGCTTATTTTGCTGAACAAGGTGTCTTGGTGTTTACTTGCTTTGTAGCATGTCGCAGAACTTTGTTCCTTTTTACAGCTGAATAATATTCCATCATAAGGCTAGACTACATGTTGTTTCTCCATTCTTCTGTCGGTGGACCCTTGGGTTGTTTCCATCTCGGGGCTATTGTGGAAAATGGCCGTTGTGAACGTCCGTGAACAAGTTTTTGCGTGGACGTATGTCTCCAGATCTTTTGGGATAGCTACCTAGGAGTGGAATTTCCGGGTCATATTGTAACTTTATGTTTGATTTTTGGAGGAAACACCCAACTGTTTTCCAGAGTGGTTACCTCGTTTTAGTTCCCACCAACAATGTGTATGTGTTCCATATTCTGCACAGCCTCACCAATACTTGTCATTTTCTGAGTTTTGTTTCATTTTTCTGTTACAGCCATCCTGGTGGGTGTGAAAAGGAATGTTGGGGTGGTTTCCCGGGACTTCAGACAGTCTGAGCGTCTTGCAGCTGGAACAAGCCCCTGGGCAGGGAATGCAGCTTGGTGGGGCGGGGGGATGTAGCTGGGGTGCCAAAGCACCTGCCACGAGCTGGACCCCAGGCAAGCCATGTGCCCGGGGTGTGCCTCGACGGCCTCAGCCATAGAATGGGGTGATAACACATGCCCCAAAGGATGGACGTGAGGTTTCACTAAAAGTGATCTGTGCATGGCGTTGGCACAGCCAGATGCAGAGGGAGTGGACGTGGTGTCTTTCCGCTTCTTCATGATTCAGCTCTGAGAATCGCATCTGCCCCGAACTTCCGAGGCAGAAATACACGCTTCCGCCTCTGGTTTCCCATAAAGCTTGTTCACTGCAGGATCACAATTCGTCCAAAGGGCCCCAGGATATAAAGTGGAAATGCATGATGTGTGGGTTTTCCAAGGAAGCGCATGTTTGCAACTACCTCCAGCCTTGGAAGTTGTTTTCTGTGGGGGAATCTTTCTTGCCTGAAGCTGGAGGCCTCAGGGTGGGCATGGGGGGTGGGGGGCAGTCCCTCTGATGCCCCCTCTCTTCCTGCCCCCTCCCCGGGTCTGGTGAGTGCAGGGTGGAGGGACAGGGCAGCCCCTCCTTGGCTGGTGGCTTTGCACTCTGGGTGACCAGGACTTGGGTGCGTAGAGCTCTTCTTGGGTGTTGTCAGGGCTTTCTTGTGTCCCCCCCTCCTGCAGACCCCATCGCCGAGGCGGGGGCATCTGTGATCTGGGTGGAAGCTCCCCCCTCCGCACTCTAGGCTCTCTCTCTGGAGACCCTGTCACCCTCCCTGATTGTCTCCTGGGTGCACTGACCCCGGCCATCACAGCCACCTGCCTCTCGTCTCTGGGTTTCTCCCGATCTCCGCCCCTTGGCCTGCTCTGGCTTCCCGGCCAGAGTCCCCTGGAGCCTTGCAGTCCCCTTTCTCTGGGCTCTTTCCCCCCGAGGCTGGGATGGGGGCTTTCGGGTAGCAACAGCTGCCCTGATGGGTCTTCACCCATCTCTCACCCTCTGCCTTGAAGGACTTTTTTTTTTTATGGAGAATTTGAAACGCAGGCGGCAGCAGAACCCCACGGGCCACCTTCCCTTCTCCCGCCCATCTGGTGTCCTCTCTCCCCACGCCCCACTGAGTATTTTAAAGCACATTCCAGACATTGGAGCATAGGTATTAACGCCTTTGTTTTGTTTTGTTTTTTAATTGGAGTTGTGGGTTTACAGAAAAATCACACAGGAAAGTAGAGTTCCCAAACACCCCCCAGTTTTCCCTATTATTAATATTTTGCATTCATGATACCTCTGTTGCAATGGATGAACCCATATTATTGTAACTGTATTAATAACTGTAGCCTGTCATTTCCATTATGGTTCACTTACTGGTGTACAGTTCCATGTGGGTTTTGTTTTTTTATTTTTATTCTGATAACGTGTATGCCACTTAAAATTCCCCCTTTTGAGAGGCTAACCCTGCTTATAATTGTGCCTAAGAGTCTCCCCCTGAGTGCCTCTTTGTTGCTCAGATGTGGCCTCTCTCTCTAAGCCAACTTGGCAGGTGAACTCACTGCCCTCACCCCATGTGGGACCCGACTCCCAGGGGTGTAAATCTCCCTGGCAACGCAGGATATGACTTCCAGGGATGAATCTGGACCCTGCATTGTGGGATTGAGAACATCTTCTTGACCAAAAGGGGGACACAAAATGAAACTAAATAAAATTTCAGTGGCTGAGAGATTTCAAATGGAGTCAAGAGGTCACTCTGGTGGGCATTCTTACGCACTATACAAAGATCCCTTTTTAGGTTTTAGTGTATTGGAATAGCTAGAAGTAAATATCTGAAACTATCAAACCCCAACCCAGTAGTCTGGACACCTGAAGACAATTGTATAACAATGTAGCTTCCAAGGGGTGACATGTGATTGTGAAAACCTTGTGGATCAAACCCCTTTATCCAGTGTATGGATGGATGAGCAGAAAAATGACAAAAACTAAATGAAAAATAGGTGGGATGGGTGAGATGATTTGAGTATTCTTTTTAACTTTAACTTTTTATTCTTATTTTTATTCTTTTGTGGTGTAAGGAAAATGTTCAAAAATAGATAGGGGTGATGAATGCACAACTATATGATGGTACTATGAACAGTTGATTGTACATGGATGATTGTATGATATGTGAATATATCTCAATAAAACTGAATTTTTAAAAAATTTCCCCTTTTAATCAGTTTTAAATATGTATTTCAGTGGTAATTCTTATATTCAATGTCATTGTACCATCGCCATTACCCATTCCCAAATCTGATGCCTTTTCACGTCTCATCTGGCTGAGGGGGTTCCAGCTATGGGGGGTGGGGGTGGAAGTGGATAAGGTTCTAGAACATTCTTCTGAGTACTGGCATGGGCTGGGGCTGGGCTCACCTGGCTTCCTGCTGGCTCTGATGCCCAAGAGTGAGCTGTGTCTTTTCTCCGATTTCCAAGCCACCAGGCTGTGGGCTGGGAGGCCCCGAGCTGGGTCTGGCTCTGAACCCCGGTGCCCCCAGGGGCCACGTGCCATCCCCTGCCCAGCCTCTCACCCCTCTTTTGCTCACTGTTTGGCTCCAAGTGGCTTTCTCTTTTTTTCACTGGGTCAAATCCAGTGCTTTAAGAATCAAAATTGAAGTCCACTGTGGATTCTCAAAGAATGTGCTGGCAGCACCAGAGGCACTCCCTAGAGAAGCCCTGGGGAAGCTTCCAGCAAGGTGCTGCCCGGCAGACGGGGCCTACACGTGTCGACAGACATTATGGGCAACCTCCAATCAATTCCAAAACAATTCACTTGAGGCCGAGCAAGAGTGAGGATTTGGGCAGACTCAAGAGTGAGGATTTGGGCGCTTTTTTAAAAACGACTTACCAGTGGCTCACTTACCGTGACACGTTTGCCTTTTGATTCTGAGCTCAGGGGAATGTTTGGGTGCAAATGCAGGTTCACACAGGGCACGGACTCGGGGAACCCGGCCTGCCCTCCCTGCCTGGAGGGAGCACGAAGCCGCCTTCTGGGTGACTGTGCTTGCGACGTGCCAGGCGCCTGTTCCCAGGACCTGCCGGCGCCCACACTCTGGGACTCGCCCAGGTACGCTAATTCCGGGTAATTCCTCCGAAGGGCGCCAAGGTGGCCTTCAGAGAGCCCGCAGGCACCGTGAGGGGGGTCCTGGCACCCGGTGGTGCCCAGCCCCAGGGAAGGAGTCCGCTTGGCCAAAAGGAGTAAGTCACAATAAGCAAAACTGCAATGAGCCGTTCTCTCTTCTTTGAATAAAAAATAAAATTTATTTTGTGAACTGAGAAGAGACCGGGCAGGAGTGAGTGTGGCTCCCGGTCAAGACGCCCGTCCTGGCTGTGACGCCGGCTGGGTCTCTCCCTGGCCTCGGCCCCCTTGCTGGGAGCAGCCACGTGGTCTCCCATCACGGACAGGAGGGCGGCAGCTGGGTCCTGGGTGGCGTGGCCTGGGCTCAGGGGAAGTCGCTGTAGGGCAGGCGGAAGGGGTAGAGGGGTTTGTAGCGGGAGCTGTGCCAGAGCAGCTTCTTCTCCAGGAAGGCGGCGGCAGGCAGAGTCAGGACCAGCGTCTGGTGCTTGAGCAGGCTGTGCACGTTCAGGCCTGGGAGGGAATGGGCTGTGCTCAGGGTGCCACTGCCCCCCATCCCCCCAAATGCCAAATGGTCCAGACCAGCCTGGGGAAGTGCTCAACTCCACAGGGACACCACAGCCTGATGGGGGCTCAGGAGCCGGCAGTCGGGGTTCAAATCCTGGCTCAGCCACCTGCCGCTGAGGAGACCCGGGCAAGGGACGGTCCTGTCTGGCCCTGAGACCCCAGCACTGGGATCCCTGCCTTTCCTTCCAATGTGGGAACAGACAATGCAAAGCAAAGGGATCCACCACAGGGTCCCCGAGGGAGGCCAGTGGGGCAGGAGCGGAGGGAGGGAGGGAAAGTGGGAGGAGGTGAGGGCCGGGAGGCGACGGGGCAAATGGTGCAGGGCTGCGGGGAGGACTTTGGATTTTGCTCCCAGAGAGCTGGGAGCCATGGAGAGTTCTAGAGTGAGGAGGGTCGTGCCCTGACTCAGGCGCTCACAGGCGCCCTCTGGCTGCTGTGGGGAGGAAAGAGTACGGGGACAAGGGTGCCAACGGGATGGGCGGAGGCAGCTGCTCTGGACAGGATAATGACGGCTACACCCTGGAAGTAAGAAGCTGTTGGGTTCTGCATCTATCTACAGGCAGAGCTGCCGGGGTGAGCAAACAGGCTAGATAAGCAGGATGAGAGGGGGAGTTGGGGGTGACGGGGCAGCCTGAGCCCGAGCTGCTGGCTGGAAGGTGGTCTTGTGTGCTGAGAAGCAGCTGGGACCCCCACGAGCAGCTGTCCAGGAGGCAGCAGGACACACGGGGCAGGGTGTGGGGGACAGCCCCAATACGTCAGCGAGGTGACAGGCATGACGTGCTCAAGGGCAACATGCCACCCTCTGGGTGAGCAGCCAGGCAAGGGCAGGTGGCAGCAGCTCGCAGCCTGGAAGCGTCCCTTCGAGACAGACCGCGCTCTCCCCACCTTCCGTTCAGGGAAACCGAGGGCTGGCTACTGCCTGAGGCCACACAGTGACTGAGTGGGAGACCCAGGACCCCAGCCGGCCCCGGGAATGGGCAGGGACACCAGCTCACCAATCACCGGGATGAGGGTGAAGGTCTTCAGCCCCGAGGTGGCCGACACCACGTTCTGCGGCATCTCCTCGTGCGCCCTGGAGCAGAGGCCGTGAGTGAGCCCTCTGCGCAACGGGGCTCGGGACCCCCACCCCCGGCCCGGCCCCCTCACAAGTCCACGAGGAGCACAGAGTCCCCCCAGCGGCGGTAGCGGGCCAGCTCCGTCAGGTACTGGGGGTCCGCGGTCGGCAGCTCCAGGGAGTCCACGATGTGCAGGTCGTCCTGGAAAGGGGAGAGGGTGGTCTGGGGTGCAGGGACCCCGATTCCCCCCAACTCCAGCACCCCAGCGGGATGGGGGCGTGGGCGTACCTGGGTGAGCTTGACGGTCAGCGCCACCTGGAGGCCCAGCACGCGGACCCTCATGGGCAGCATGTAGTAGTAACTGGTGGGGCCCCGGGGGCCGTGGGCGATGCCTCCTGGGGGGACAGAGGCCGCTGAGCAGGTCTGGTGTGGGGGGAGGGGAGGCTGGGACAGGTGACTCCGCCTCACGGGGCCTCGGTTTCCTCCACCACCAAACCCCGAGAGATGAGGGTCCCTGCCTCACAGGACACCGCAAATTTGGGAGAAGATCACACAAAACAGCACAGGACAAGAGCGTAATTAATTAGCACAAGCGGTGAACCCTGCAATTACCAAGAAATCAGCAGCTCCGAGTAAAGAGACAAGGCAGGCAGCCGGTGCAGGCCGCTTTTGTTGGGGTGTCCACCCTCTGCTGGACCCCAGGAGTATAGCCAGGGGCAAGATAGTCCTGGCCCCTGGCCTTGTGCCAATCACAGGGGGAATCAGGGCTGGGAGTGACACAAGTGGCTGGGGGGGGGGACGGGACCAGGGGAGATCAGGGAGGGCTTCCTGGAGGAGGTGTGCCCCCAACAGTCACCTTTGGTCCAGACAAATGGCAGATGGGCTCAGTCTGGTCAGAGGGGGCGTGAAAGGGGGGCAGGGGGCAGTCTGCAGCTCCTAGGGCCCCGAAAGCCAAGGAAGGTACTTGGACTTCACACAAAGAGGCCAGGGGAGCTGCGACATTTAGGCAGATCCCTGTGGCAACTGTGTGGAGTGTGGCCTGGGCAAGAGGGGCTGTGGCGGGGGTCTGAGGGGAGACACCAAGTCTGCAAGGGAGAGGGGGGCCTCTCTCATCTGCCCCACTGGGTGGGCTCAAGGGAGGTCTGAGGGCCTGCGTCCCAAGGCCCCCTGCCCAGGTGGGCTGCCCCCGCCCCGCCCCGCTGACCTCCTCGCCAGATCGGGGAGCGGATGCTGCCGTGCCGGGCGCGCCCACTGCCTTTCTGCGGCCAGGGCTTCCGGCCCCCGCCCCGCACCTCGGCCCTCGTCTTGGTCTTGGCGTAGCTCTGTGGGTGCAGGGTGAGGAAAGGTAAGGTTCAGAGGCCGAGGTCCTCGGGCAGCTGCCGGAGTCAGGCCCAGGGAGCTGATGGGGGCTCTAACAGGGGAAGCACCGAGTGTCTGGGGGTGGATCAGAATCATTCCCTCCACCCCACTCTAGAATGAGATCTCTGCTGCCTGGCACAGCACAGCTGCTCAGGAATTTGTGAATGATTTTAACGTGGCTGCAACTGAAAGGACGTGAGGAAGATGTGGCCAGACAGAATGGGGGAGGGGTGCAGGGTGGGGGGATCAGGGCAGGCTTTGAACACTGGGCTTTATTCCCAGGACGATGGGGAGCCGTCCCAGGGAGGACAGGCCCTGACCGATACGGGCCCCTTTGGTGTTCTCAGCATCAAATCCACACTCCTTGCCGTCGCTCCCGCTGACCTCTCTGGCCACACTGGGCTCCGTGTGGGCCCTGCCACAGGGCCTTTGCACGGCTGTCCCTGCCATCTTCGTCCCAGCCCCAGCGCCCCTTTCATCTAGTTAACTCCTACTGCAGACCTGGGGTTAAATGCCCCTTTCCCCAGGACAATGTCTCATAATAACACATTTATAGACACGACTACCCAGTTCACGTCCACCTCTCCCGCTAGACCTGAGCTTCAGGAGGCAGGGAGCCTGCCTCCTTGCCTGCCTTGTCCACTCCCAGATCCTCTCACCAGCACAATGCCAGGCGCCCAGTGGGGGCTCAGTAAATGCCTGGCGAATGACCTATCAGTGAATAGCTCAGGATGGAGGCCCCAAACCAAGCCGAGTGGCACGGAGAAGCCACACCAAGAGTGCCTTCCCTCCACCTCGCCCGACGCCGGGTACTCACAATTCTCTTGAAGTTTTTCTGCCATATGGCGACCTGGTGCAGGATATCCAGCCTGTGGGGGAGGGAAGAGGCATGAGAGGGGGGCACCACCCCACTTAAACCCTCCCACGGCTCCCTACCCCACCACATGAAATGCCAGGCTCCCCCTTTCAGCCTGCAGAGCCCTCTCTGGCCCCAACTCATCGCCTCCAGCCACCCCGGCCTCTCTGTGAGATGTCAGGCAGCCCCGGAGCCTTTGTACTAGCCATTCCTCTTCCGGAAACACTTTCCCTGGCAGTTCCTTTCCGGCCTACAGGTATCAATGGAAACAGTATCTCCGAGAGGAGCTCCCTGGCTAAAGAAAGGGCCACCCTTTCCTCCTTCTCATGGCAAAAAAGTTAAAATTATAAACATGACTCATGGATGTGACATCACTGGATATGGCTGCCAGGGTAGTTTGCCAGGAGTTGGCAAACCACGACCCACAGGCCACATCTGGCCTGCCACCTGTTTTGGTAAATAAAGTTTTATTGGAATACAGCCATGCTCATTCATTGATATGCTGTCTATGGCTGCCTCTGTGCTATTATGGAAGACAGGAGTAAATGTGGAAGAGAGGGGTCATCATTGCAGCAGAGACGTACGGCCTGCAAAGCGTAAAATATTTCCTATCAGGCCCTTTATGGAAGGTGAGTCGAGCCCTGCCCTACACGAGCAACGCTGGTGAATACCACGATATTCCCAACACCTCAGAGGGAACTTGGCACATCCTAGTGCTTCATAAATATTTACCGAATAATCAAAATACATTCTGTTTTGAGCTTTTTTTCTCAGCCACCCACTCCAACTAGATCAGAACTCTGCAAAGGCAGGGACCAAATCAGATAAAGAATAATCCCAGTAACGTTAACAATTTAGTAGCCCTATATACCGTACAGCTCAGCAAGCAAGAGCTTCGCCCTGGGCGACGGCCTGCATAGCTCTATTGCTTACAAGCTGTGTAACCTTGGGCAAGTTACTTAACCCCTCTGTGCCTCGATTTCCTTCTCTACAGAATAAGGATAAGGAAACCTCTTCCTGGGATTGCCAGGAGGATCCAGTTAAATGAAATGCAAATAGTCTGTGCCAGGCACTAGTAAAGCCTCAGTCACTGTTAGCAATCATTTTTGCAAAAGACAGTGACAATACCAACGTTTCTATAGGACTTACTATGTGCCATAATTAACTCATTTATTCATCACTGCAACCTCGCCAGGCTGTACAAAGTGGGGACACTGAGGCACCAGACGGAAAGGCAAGGTGTGAGCCCAACTGGTCCTAGTGGATGTTACCTCTCACCCCTCCATCTCGCCACAGCCCTGCAGCAGAGAATGCTACCATACCCCTCTGCAGGTGGCCAAACTGCGGCTCCAGAGATTCAGTACTTTCCCAAAGATACGAAGCTCAGGTCACCCCGATCCCAGAACCTCGATTCCTCGCGCCACCCCCGCACCTCACCTGGGCGCCGTGGAGAAGACTTCGGGGTGCAGCTCGGCCAGACCCACGCGCTCCTGCTCGAAGCCCCGCAGGGACTCCACCCAGGCCTGCACCGGGCGCCGGTGAGCGGGCACCGGGAGCTCGCACCTGCGCAGTATGGGCGCCGGGGGACCTGGAGCGGTTGGGGGTGGGGGTGGTCAGGGTCAGGGGTCAGGGCTCCCCGCCGACCTTCGGGGCTCGTCCCCCGCACCCTCACCCGCGCTCGCCGTGGGCCCCGGCTCCTCCGCCGGCCGCGCAGCCTCTTCCACCAGCGAGCTCAGGGCCTGCGGGCAGGGTAGGCGAGAGTGAAGGGCACCCCCCGGCCAGTGCCTTGCGAACCCGCCCTCCGTCCCCAGCCTCACCCGGCAGCCCGCCGGCCGAACCCAGGCCCGAGCCCCGGCGCCGAGAAGCCGCAGCATCGCGCGCAGCTACCGGCACCACGACAGGTCAAGGTTCCCTCCCGCCGCTCCCGGCGCGGCGCTTTGCTGTGACGTCACCCACGCGACGCGCCCTTTCCGCGGGGACCCGGCGCTGGAAAGCCGGGGGCGCCCGAGCGAAGACGGCCAGGCCGGACGCCGCGTGTCCCCGCCTGCCCCCTCAAGACTAGCCCCCTGAACCCCAATTTTCACTCCCGACCTTAAGGGCCACCTACGAGACCCCAAAACGAAACGTCCGTCAGCGAGAGGCCACGCCCCCTCCATGGCCCCCCCCCGTCAGGAATCCAGCCAATGAGACTTCCTCGGTCTAAAGTCCACGCTCATGATTCAGCCAATGAACGTTAAGTCCGGAAGAGTGGCCCGCCCATCACTGGGAGTCTCCGGGGCGGGCACCCTGGCAGGGGAAGCGGCCAATAACAGTCAGGCTTTCGACCTCGGCCCCGCCCTCCGGGCCCCGCCCCCACTTAGCCTCCCAGATCCGCACTGTGGCTTTTCAGCGTCCGGGAGTGTGGTTTGGTTGGTTTGTTGATTTGTGGAAGTGCGGGGCCTGATCGCTCACGGAAAGCCCCGGGATTGGGCCTGCCTCGCTCTAACTAGGGTGCCCTGCAGGAGAGCTCAGTGTAGACCTCTCAGATGTGGCTTTCTTCCTGCCTCCACCCTCAGTCTGGAGCGGTCTAGAGCGAGGCTTTGCCTCCCGCTTCAAACCCTCCGGGGCAGGGTCTTCCTCAGCCCCCCAGGGCAAGTGCCCCTGATCCCCTAAAGCGGAGTCCTGCCCTCTTTTTCAGAGGCCTCTGGGCCCGTGCTGCAACCGCTAGACCCACCCCTTCCCCAGGGCAGGTGCGTCCCCCCTCAGACCTTCAGGGGAAGTGCTAAAACCCCCGCAAATCCCTTAGATTAGGTACAGGGCAGGTACACTCTCAAGTGGAAAGGGCAGGGCCGTGCCTCCCAGCTCAGATGCCCCGGGGCAGTGACATGTCCCCCTTGTCAGACCACAGAAAAAAGAGTCTAACATATAGAAGGAATGTCTGATCCAGGGGCTCTGCTGCTCATCTCACAGAAAATAGGTGCCCCATAAACTAAAGAATGAAGGCTGTTCAAGGCTACTCCAGCCACAGTGGCGCCCCAACCCAAAAGGTGGGTAAAAGCAAGGTCAGATATGTCTAAAAGACAACCGAAAAGGCCTGCTCTCCCTAGATAGATAACGCAGCTGCTTTTCTGATAAGAGTAACGGGCTAGAATCCTAACAACCTATCAGCTTAGAAATTGATAGACACCCACCCAACTGAGGCACAGGACACACTCAGCAGGCACCCTTCTCCCCCAACACCCTTCCCTCCCCACGTGGGTTTTTCCTTTAAAAAATGCTGCTCTCAGATAGAGGGCCAGAGCCATTTTTCCTTTCTTTCTTTTCTGAAGGCTCCCACCTGCTTTCTTCTGCTTTGCTCCTCTAATAAGCCTTAAACTCTCTACTCAAACCATGACTTGCTGCGTTGTGTGGATTCTTGAACGGCTCTGGACCTAACACCCCTCAGCTTAGGTCTGGGTCTCCCCCCAGCCCGACGCTGGGATCCTGTCCTCTCCGGGGACAGGGCAAAGTGGGGTGTACGATGCACCGCAATCTCCGTCCGCTCGCGAACAGAGAGACCCCACGCTCGCTGTAGGTTCTTTGCCACTTCCCGACTAGACCTCGAGGGGGCGCCCCGAGCACGTGGCAGCTTTCCCTGCCCCCTGTGGTCTGGACAGCCAGCCTCAGTTTCCGCCTCTGCAAAACGGAGACTATTAAAATTCCACGAAATGATGGAGACACAGCGTGGCAAGCCTGGCATATGGTGAAAGCAAAGCCAGAGACAAGGCAGGGGCGGTTGGCAGGATCTGGAGAAACTGAAGAGGTGTTTCCTTTTGTTTTGTTTTGTTTTTTACCCCACATCTATAACTTTTTAATCCCCATTTATGTGAAGGGCTAATGAAAATTTACAATGTATTTCACTGTGTATTCTGTTCCTGTAAGGATCACTGCGGAGGTAAGTTTAAAACTCCATGGATTTTGGAATTGGAAAATGGGTTTTTCTTCCTTTATTGTGTAGACTTTTATTTATCCGTGGTTTGTTTTCATAGGTAATTCACCTGCCTGGTAAAAGACAATTGAGAAAACTACAAATAGGACAAACAGGGTGAAGAGTCTGTCCCTCCGATTTCCTGATCCCTGACACCCCAGTTTCCCTCCCCAAAGCCACCCCTACAACCATGTGTGTGTGTCATCTCTCAGCACCACTTTATGAATTCACAGGCAGATTTGCGAGTCTGTCTTGTGCCAGGCAGTTTAGATTTTATGTGGCAAACGATGATTTATTAGGCACCTGCTGTATACTGCCAGGACCCAAGTAAACCTGGTAGATGTCCAGCACTTAAGATACAGTGCAGTGTCAGAGGCTGAGGGATCAGAATGTGGGAGGAGATCTGCAGGGTCTGTGGGACCCCAAGGTCTGTGGGACCCCTTGCCTGCAGGGGCAGGGATCTCATAGGACACTTCCTTGAGCTCTAACTCCAGAGCTAAGGCTTGAGGATCTGGCAGGAGTTTGACCAGAGAAGAAAGTGTTTCAAGCAGAGAGAACAGCTGGGAAAGACCAAGAGTAGGGAGAGAAGGGGGTCTGGGGAGGGAGGGGGTGGGTGTTGTCTGCCTCTTCCTGACCTCCACATTCTTCGCTCCTTGAATCTTGTGTTTATGCTGGTTCTACCTCAGGGCTTTTGCACTGCAGTTCTCTCTGTCTGGAACATTCTTTCCCCAGAGCACTGACGACTTGCTCCCTCACTTCCTTCACTTCTTTATTCCAATGTCTGAGAGAAGCCAGCCCTGGTTGCCCTTATAAAATTGCAATCCCCACTCCTGGTCCTTCTGACCCCCTTCTCCTGCTCTATTTTTTTCCCCTTAGTACTTATCTTGTAACATCCTGTATAATTTCCCAATTTTCTTTAATGCTTTTCATAAGCCCACCTAGAGCAGGAATTTTTTTCTGTCTTTTTCCCCGCCGTAGCCCCAGCACCCAGTGTAGGAAGTGGAAAACAACAATAAATGTTGATTCCGTGGATTCCTTTGCTCATCATCCACCTGCAAGGGAAATGACCAGAAACAGAGAAAGCTCTCCCTCTGTCTTCCCAAGTTCTCCACCTGAGGTCAGTGGACACATCAGGTATCCAATAAATGCTTATTTACCAAATGGTACCGGAGTCACATCAATACAGATTCAAATCTGGGGTCTGTGTCTAATTGGGCTGGGGGTCCTTTGGCACGTGGTATGCTCTTTTGGAGCCTAGGTCTCCTCATCTGTAAGTGGGACACACAACAAACCCTCCACGACCACCCTTGGCCCCCACAGTCTGTTTCCCCCACAGCTGCACAAGGGAGCCTATGAACATCTGAGTCAGGTCTCGTCCCTCCTCTTCTCAAAACCCTCCATGGCTCCCACTTACTTGGGGTAAAAGCCTTGTGGTCCACAAAGCCCTGCCCAGCCTGCCCTCACCTCTTCAGCATCAGCCACACTGGTCTCCTCACCAGAACCCACCAGCCACACTCCAGCCTCAGGGCCTTTGCACTGGTCATGCCTTCTTCCTGGGATGCTCTCCCTCCAGAAACCTGCGTGGCTCCCTCCTCCCCTTCTTCAGATCTGTACTTAAAACTTCAGCTCTGGTGACACCAGTTCTAAAATCACCGTTCCCTTCCCATCTCACCTTTGTCTTCTGCCTTCCCTGTTTGATCTGTCTCCAGAACCCTCACCACATTCAAATAGACAATAATAGTTTCTTACCCTGTTTCTTGTCTGTCTCCCCTAGACAGGGGGACAGTGGACTTTGCTTCTTTCGCTGCTGGGCCCCAACTGCTAAGAAGGGTACTCGGCTAAGGAATCAAACAAATTGTATGTATGGAAAGCTCTTGGCACCGAGCTTCCCCATTAGTGAGTCTTAACAAAGGGGAGGGGATGACCTCAAGATCTGCACACTTTGAGTGGCTCAAAGTTTGATTGTTTGGGCCCAAGCCTGGGTAGGGGTCAAAGGTTGTCGCATCCAGCCCCTTCCTGTAGATCAAAAACCCAATTGCAGGTGATCTCTGTCCCCAACAGCTCAGGGCCATTGTCAGCCTCGCAACTCAGAGAGGTTCTTCATTGGCCAGGGACACCATAGCATATTGAGGGGCACAAATGGGAAGCTGGAGTGTTCCCCAAAAACATCTGGCTTTCCTTGCTCCCTCTTGGTGAGCAGGCAGGGCTTTAACAAAGCGATCAGGACTGGAATATTGGGGGATCGGTCCCTACGTAGGAGGTGCAGAAATATTGGGGGAAAGCTGCCTAGACGGCCCCTCCCCCACCCCAACTGCCAAAACATCTGCTGTGTGTTTTTCTTTTCTTTCTTTCTTTTTTTTTCAGCTCAGTTTGTGGGTAACTGCCAAGCCCCATGGGGCTGGGGGGAGTCTCCCATCCAGTACCCCCCACAAACACACATACCGCCCCCCAGCCTCTGGGCACAGAGCTGATTTGCATGGAGGTTTCCATTCCCTTCTGTTCGCTGAGCAACCCTTGTGGGGGGTGTGGGGCAGAAAAAAGGCCCAGAGTTGCCTCTTCAAGCCAGGGCTTGGTAGGAAGCTAGAACCCCTGGGCAAGGCACATCTGCAGCTCGCTGGGCCTCAGTTTCCTCCTCTGTAAAATGGGTGGGTATTTCCCCCTACCTCACATGGTTTGTGCCAGGTTTGAGCCTGTGTGCCCTCAGGTTGTCTCTTCCTTGCTTTGCCCCATGTGGCTACAAGTCTGGCTCTGGGGCACCCATCTCCCTGCTCCACTGGCCTCTGGATGGAGTTAGCTCACAGGAGGGACTGGGGGAAGACGGGAGGGTGGGAGGAGGGGAAAAGCCAGGTTATTTCTCCCCCATCTGCTTCTAGTAGCTTCTCCCCTCAGACATGACTTCCCTGTGTAATAATTTCTGAATGGTCTTATTCCCCACGCTACCCCCACCCTCCACCCTCCTCTGACTTCTTACCAATATAACCAGCCCCTCTGTTCGAGATGCTTCTATTTTCCATAGATAGAAGGTTAATGAGGGTCTATGATTTTTTAAAATTAGATATAGTTTAGATACAATGCACATCTCCTTTTTAGTATACATTTCTGCAAGTTTTGACAAACATATACAGTCATGCGGTAAACACCACCACAGTCAAGATCTAGAAAAGTTCCAGGGCCACAAAAAAATCCCCTGTGCCTTTCCGCACACCCCCAGGCCCTGGAAGCCTCTAGCCCGTGCTCCAGCCTTCTGGTTCTGCCTTTTCTAGAACATCATCTAAACGGAATTTTGCGTCTGGCCTCCTTCCCTTGTTATAATGTTTCCAGATTCATCCCTGTGGGTGTGTGTCTTCCTTCGGCTTGCCGGGCGGGCTTCTGATGCAGGGATGTGCCACTGTTTGCCTCTCCATCTCCTAGCTGGGGGAGCTATTGTGAGCTTTAAATATATATATATAGTGACAACATATACACAGCCTAACAGCTCCCATTTTCACCACATTGAAAGAGGCAATTCAGTGGTATTGATTGCATCTTCAGCATTGTGCTACCCTCACCCCATCGCTACTCAAACTTTTCCATTGCCCCAAACAGAAACCCCGTGCCCATTAGCTGCGGGCTTTTGATGTATTAATATTTGCAAAGCGCATGGGACAGTACCTGGCCCATTTTCTCTGAGTCAGCTGTTAAAATGATTATGCCTTCTCTGCCTTCCCCACTACCCCCCTCTGTGCCTGTAGATGCCGCCTGCTTCCCCCGGCCCAGGAGAGAGAGCCCACCCTTCCCAGCCTAAGGAACCCAGCCTGCTCCGGGCGCAGACGTGGCAGGACCAGCCTCCCCACCCCGACCCTGTAGCTGAAAGTGGGCCCCGAGCCCGTGGCCAGCCAGGGCAGCTGCAGCTCCGCCGCCTGCCAAGTGCAACATCTGGAAGGCGTCTCTGCAGCCCTGGAGCCCCTTCCCCCTCCCAGCGCTGCGACCCAGCTCAGACACTTCTCCCTGCGCAGTTCCTCCTGCCAAAAGCTGAGACCTGGCGGGGGCAGGAGGGGGTGCATTGGAGGCCCTGGGGAGGAAGGATGACAGGCCTGAGCCTCCTTTGATTTGGGGGCGCTTACAAAATTAGGGGGTGAATGGGATCGGAGATCAGAGGGTTTCCCTCAACTGGATCACGGAGACGAATGCTCCCCATTTCACTGTGAATCGAGGCGCTCCTGAGCATTCATCACTGTCCTTCTGTTCTGACCTGTTGGGGCAGGGATGGGTGGGTGGGTGATCACTTCCTGGGAGCTGGGGCGGGGCTCAGTATGATCAAGAGCCCAGCTGGGTGGAGAGGGGCCAAGTAGCGCTGGTTCAAATCCCACTGCTGCTCTGTGCCTCAGTTTCCTTATCCTTAAAATGGGCTGATAATAATACAACCCAGCCCTGGGGTACAGTTTGCAGAACTGCACCCAGCTCAGAGTCCGGAGCCTTTGTTATGTCAGAGATCCTGTAATGAGTGAAGCCATTCTCTATTTCCTCTGCCTCGGGGCTCCCCAAGAAGAGGGCTCCGTTTCCTTCCTCTTCCACTGTTCCCTCACCTTGGGGGCTCCCCAAGGCACAGCCCTGCTTTCTTCCTGACCCCCTTCCCCTGCCCCCAGACCCTCAGGAAGTTCTCGGGCCTCCTGTGTTTTCCAATTTCCCTCAGCTGACCCACTGGTGACCTTCTGTTGCCCCAGAAATAGGAGGGAGGTGGAAGTCACCTGTCAGTGTACCTGGGTGTCCCTGGGGGCATCACCTTAGTCTGGAGCCCATAATCGCTCTGACAGACAGCCGGATATGTCTGTGGCCTTGATATCACCCCCCACCCCATCCCCCCCAACCCCAGTCCCTGGGGAGACTGCAAACTGCTGAGCCAGCCAAGGCGAAAGTGTGTGTGTGTGTGTACGTGTGCGTGGAAGGGGGGTGCACTTCCTCCCCCTGAGATTTCCGCTCCGATAGCTCCCCGGGGAGGAGAGGACCCAGTTTTCTTTGTGCCTGGTCCTCTGCGGGTGAAACACCTGGGTTTTCTCAGGTTGTCAAGGCAATGCTTCTCAATTGGCAGAGAACGTAGCCATGTCCTGCCAAAGCATGAGAGGACCCCTAATGTGGCCCTGAATGCGGGGGTCCCCCAAAGTCAGACCCAATTGGACCCTGAAGCCTGGCACAGGGAAAGGGGCCAGGTCTGGAGTTGCCACCTGTCGCCCTCTGACTCTATTTCCCTGTGAAAGCCCCGCTACCTTGCCTCAGAGCTGCTTTCTTTTCTGTCTCCTCCATCAGACATTCACCTTCTGGTAGCAGGTCATTGAGGCGCCACCAGCAAATTAATAAATCGCTCAATAAGTGCATGCATATGTTGACTCTTAATATCCATTTCTTTCCTAAAATAATTTAAATGTATTTATTTTCAATGCACCTGTGTTCATTAATATCCACATGTTGGGTAATAACGTTGAAGTGTTTATGAACAATGTTATTTCTTGCTAATATTATTAGTTATTCTTACAGGAACTATTTTGCAACTTGAAGTCTGGTCATGTGTCACCTGTCATTTTTCACATCTTTGCATGTTTTTTGAATTGGTAGTGCGAGGTAAACTTTCCGAACAGCTCCCCCGGGGTGCATTGTGAAAAGTCCAGGCCCCCCCCCACACCTCACCTGATCCCCTGGTCCCCCAAACTGCCCTCTTGAGGGCAACTGCTGTGACGGGTATTTTGCGCCTCCTAGCAGACATGAGTGCACAGGCAAATGTGTATGTATTTATACTGCTTTTATAAATACACTCAGAAACGCAGCAAGCAATACCCACTGGGGTACACTGTGTTTTTTTCAACTTAAGACCTTAGATATAGTTTTGTGTCTGTGCTTACAAGAAGAATCTGTTTTTATTTTTTTAAAAGTTTTAGTTATTTTTTTAAAATTCAGTTTTATTGAGATATATTCACATACCATACAGTCATCCACGGTGTACAATCAGCTGTCCACAGTACCATGACATAGCTGTGTACCCATCACCCCAATCGACCCCTGAACATTTTCCTTACCCCAGAAAGAATAAATATATAATAGAAGTAAAAAAGAACTCCCAAATCATCCCCCCCAGCATCCCACACTATTTTTCATTTAGTGTTTTTCCCCATTTCTCTACGCATTCATCCATACACTGGATAAAGGGAGTGTGATCCACGAGGCCTTCACAATTACACTGTCACCCCATGCAAGTTACATAGTTATACAATCATTGCAGTTTGATAGTTTCAGTTATTTACCTCCTGCCATTCCAACACACAAAAATCCGAAAAGGGAATCTACACTGTGCATGAGAATGTCCATCAGAGCGACCTCCAGACTCCACCTGAAATCTCCCAGCCACTGAAACTTCACCTTGCTTCATTTCACTTCCCCCTTTCGGTCAACAAGATGTACTCAGTCCCACGATGCTGGGTCCAGGCTCACCCCTGGGAGTCATATCCTGCATTGCCAGGGATGTTTATACCCCTGGGAGTCGGGTCCCACGCAGCGGGGAGGGCAGTGAGTTCACCTGCCGAGTGGGCTTAGAGAGAGAGAGGCCACATCTGGGCAACAAAGAGGCTCTCTAAGGGGGGGCTCCCAGGCACAGTCAAGAGCAGGCCCAACCTCTCCTCTGTAGTATGTTTTTATTTTTTAATCGACATAAGTGGCTCAATTTTATTTTCCTTTTTCATCATTCTGCTTTTTGGACACTCTTTATTGAAAGATAATAAACATGCAGAAGAGAGCATGGAACACGTCCCCTCTGTATTGGTTGCCCTGTCTCAAGATGAAGCAACCTAAGTGTTTTAATTTAATTTCTTGTTGGAATAGGATAGGTACGCACACATTTCAAAAGTCAAAAGGGAACAAAAGCGTTCACAGGGTGAAACTGGCCTCCCTCATATCCCCTGTCTGTCTCGCATCATTCAATTCCTCTCCCAGGAGGCAAAACCTGATCAGTTTCTTTTTGCAAAACTCTGGACGTTCTGTGCACAGACAAGACAACACCATCTCCATGGGGGCAGGGAGTTTGTACATCTTGTTTCCCCAGTTAGCTCCAACTCACAGAACATTCCTTAATATGTTCTTTAAATAAACATGGAAGAATATTATATATCCATTTTCACAAATGGTAGCATAATTTCTGGAGTCTCTTTTTTTATAGACATTATTTTTTAGAGCAGTTGTAGGTTTACAGAAAAATCACATAGAAAACACAGAATTCCCATATACCCCCCTCACATTTGCATTGCTGTGGTACATTTGTTACAACTGTTGAGCCAATATTATTATAACTATACAATTGACTAAAATACATAGTGGACAGTAGTATTCACCCCTTGGTAACCTCAAAAAGTTGTGTCTCAGCTGAACTTAAGTTCCACCAGGGCAGGGATTTTTTTTTCTTCCCGTTTTGTCCATTGTTGGGCTCCAGCTCCTAGAACAAAGCACGACACCCCAGAAGTGCTCCATAAACATTTGTCAAAAGGAATGAGGGACTTTTTCTCCTGTTGCCTAGTCACTGTCTTCACACACACACATACACACACATACAACTACACAAGCATCAGTAAATGAAGATGTGCTGCCTCTCGGCAGCCTGGCTTAGCCGCCAGAAAAAGCTGAATGAGGGCAAGAGGCGGAAACCAGAGAATCAGGTAGAAGACTGAGCCCCAACTTTGGAAGGCAACATGCAGCCTGGGCCTGCCGGTTGACGACAGCCAGCATGGGCTGGGGCTGTACAGAGGCAGGGTAAGTTGCTGGGGTTCCCAAAAAGTTTTGGGGCCAGAGGCAAAGTCTGAACTCTCGGGGTCTGGCAAGCCAGACCAATCCTGTCTTTTGAGGTAGGGGGTGACACCTAGGACACCTTGGATTATTTGCTGGACACCCACACGGTTGGCACTTAATACCTCTTTGCTGCTTTGACACATAGGTGCGTCGTGGCTCCTTGTCAAGGAAATACAAGGGATCCCTTGTTCTCCTTCAGTTCCAGGGACCCGGGGATGGGCCAAAAGTCTACCTGGAGCTGGAGACAGGTCGTTTCAGGTTGAGGCCACCTGGCCAGGCGCGCCGTGACGTCTACGGGACTGCGTGACGTCACACGCAGTCGGTTCTCACGGGTGGGGGCCGGGAGGGGCAGGGCGGGAGGTGGGGGGGCGGACAAAGGGGCTCCGCGCGCCGCCCCACCCGGTCCCCGCGCGCGCCCCGGCCGCCGGACCACATCTGGAATTCATTGCAGCCACCGCCGGAAAGGGGAGGAGAGGAGGGCGGGGCGAGCGGGGGGCCGAGGCGGCGGCTCTCCCCGCCCCCCTCCCGGTCCCCAACCCCGGGACGCAGCCGAGCGCGGCGGGCAGGTTTAGCCCCAGCCGCGGCCGCCCCGGGGACGCAGACGCCGAGGTGCCTCCGGCCAGGGCAGGGACCCGGGCCGGCCTAGCCAGGTGAGCGCGCGTGGCAAGGGGGAGGGAGGCAGAAAGGGCGGGCCCCGGGCCTCGGAGGTCGCGGGATCCGAGCTGGGGGACCCGGCCGGGGGTCCGGGTGCACCAGGGCGCGCACATGCTGCCCGTGCTCCTGCTGCACCCAGAGGGTGGTCCGCGCGCGCCCTCTCCACCGCTCCAGGCTGCGCCCACTCTGTCGGCCGCAACCCCCCGAACTGCGCTCCCCGCCTTCCCCAGCGGCAGGAAGTTGGCGCCGAGGAGAAGGCGGAATCCGAGTACTTTCGGCCGGAGACGCTGAGAGGGAGGACAGTGCGCCCGGGGACCGGGGGTTGGGTTGGGTTGGGGGGGCGTAGAGCGCCCCTTCTGGCTGACCCCGAGCCGGGCAAGGGCGAAAGAGGCTGTGCACTGCGGAGCCGCGATACCCAGGGGCGGGACCCGCGGGAGAACAAGGCGCCCACCCGCCGCCAGCACGTCGCGATCTCTGCCTCAGTTTCCCCACATTGTCTGCCTTCTCCAGTCCCTTCAGCGAGGGCGTGGCTTTGCTCTGGAAGGCGAGGCAGCGAAAGCGTGACTCCTTGGCTCCGGCGCCTCCTCTTTCCCCCCAGACCCGGGGATGAGGCTTGGGTACGGGCGCGCGTGCCACGGATCCCGCGTGGTTCCAGGCCCGACAGAGCGTTCGGACCTCGCCCCCTCTCACATTTCTGCCCGGGCTGACTCAGACGGGGATTTCCACCCCTTCCCCCGTTTCTGTCTGTGTCAGATGCTCCTGGAGCCGCGCGCTGAGCCCACGGCCTCCAGCGTGGCGAGACGCGGGCGCGGCGTTCGCGGGGCAGCTGCAGCTTGGGTGTCCCTCTCCCCAGCCCTGCGGGAATCTCGAGGCGGGGTCCCCGATGGAGAGGGCTCCCCCACCCCCAGCTCCCACCCGGAGGCGTGGGGAGCCCGCGCGTGTGGCCGTCACGGGAGAGACGCACCGCAGCGTTAGGGCCAGCGAGTGTGGATACCGCGCATTCCTCGGCCAGATAAGGAGGCCGAGAGTGCGGCCCGGGCCGGGGGCGGGGCCTGCTGCCGTCTCCATGGAGACGCGCCCGGCTTCGCCTGCTGGGGGCAGCTCCAAGAGTTAGGAAGGAGTTAGAGGCGCACTTCCGAACTCCTCTGCTGTGGCTTTGGGCCTGGGCTGTGCTGGGGGCCTCCCCTCCCCCGGGGGCCCACTGGGGCCTCTCCTTCTTCATTCATCCATTCATCTTTCCACGCACTCATTCATTTCACACATTTTCTGAGCACCTTCCGCGTGCCTCGCATCCTTCTAAGCTCCGGCGACGGCCTTGGTTGCAGGCCTCCTATTCTACTGAGGCAGCCAGACGGAAAACAAGAAAGACCATAATAATATCAGATAGTGGCAAGAGCTGTGGAGATAATAAAAGAAGTTGCTGAGCTAGGAGAGGGCCGGAGGAAGGCCGCCCCTCTAGACCCGTGGTCAGGGGAGACCCACACCCAGAGAAAGTGACATCTAAACAGAAACCTGAAGATTGCGGGCATCTGAGGTAGGGATGCGTCTGGCACGTAGGAGTGTGGTTGGAGTAGCGTGATCGCGGCAGGGAGGGGAGGGGGTGGGTGGGAGGAGACTAGGTGGGGAGGGGCCAAGCACTCGGGGCTGCGGGCAGCTATGGAGGGATTTGGAGCTGAGTAGTGACATACTGGATTTATAAGTTCCAAAGCTCCCCCTGGCTGCTGCGTAGAGAATAGCATATGGGGGGGGTGCTGACAGCAAGGAGGGAAACCAAAAGAGAGGGTGGGGACTTCCCTAGGACCGGGGATATGGGGGTCATTGGGTACCCCGGGGAACTGCAACCGCAGGGCCTGTCTGTCTGGAACTGGGGGCTGGCTGGGGGTGGGGGAGGGGAGGCTGGAAGCCACCGACGTTTCCTCCCGCCTTCCTCTTGTCTAATCTTCTACGAGGCAGTCCTGTAGTCCTTTCTTTTCCCTCCCAACCTTGTCACTTGTCCCTCTCCATTTCAGGCCTCCTGGCTGTTCCGTCTCCATTCTGAGCCCAGCGGCCTCTTCCTGAACCTCCGGGAGGGTGTCAGGCCAGCTTTGAAGGGGGTCAGGGGGCAGGCCTAGGAGCCGGACCCTCGGGGAGGGGAAGCAGGCAAGATGTCTGTTCGCCTGGGGGTAATTCCTGTAAGCCCCAGCTTCCACCACTGCTTCCTCTTTCTGGGAAGCGCGACCGCTTTATGTTTTCCTCCAGTGAGCCCTAATGGGAAGGATGAGACACGGGAGGCAGCGCAAGCCTCGGTTTCCCCTTTTTCTGATTGAGAGGGCTGCCCTTCCCCTTGCAGGCGCCTCGACAGCCTCCTGGGGCTGCAGAAAGTGGGAGTACGGTACCCCCTGTCTACCCCTGTCCCCCCAGAGAAGAAGACAGATTTTCTTGGTCAGTCCCTGGGGTGCAAGGGCTGAACCCGTTTCTTAATGCGTCAGAAAAGGACCGTAAACTTTCTCTTGGCCGCCAGAGTGGAGAAGGGTGGCGGCCCCCACGTGAGCCCTGGGACGGGGGAACACGCCCTGGGCTTCTCGCCCACCAGCGAGTGTGGTTCCCAGGCCGGCGACGGGGACCTTAATGCTCAATTAGGCCCAGCAGGCCAGGCCAGCCCGGGGGCGGCTGGTCGGGGTGACCCAGCGGTCAGGCTGCGGCTCAAACCCTCCCCAGAGACGGCCACAGCCTTAACTCCGAGCCCGGGCCGCCGGGGAACCACCCGCGGGAGTTCTACCGGTAGAGCGCCCCCAACTGGGCCAATCAGACGCCGCGGATGGCAAGTTCGGGCCAATAGGCGGGTCGCTCAGTGCCCTGGGATTGAAAACGAGCCAATCAGGGCGCGGACTGTTTCCGGCCCCGACGGCGGGTCGGCTGAAGTCACGGCCTGGCCAGAATCAGCTCCGGGCCGGCGGCGGCGGCGGGTAGAGGGCATCGGGGCGCCGGGGGCCCCGTCCGCAGGGGGAACAAGGGCCCTCTGTGTGGCGAGCTGGGCGGTGCGGCTGCCCCTGGGGACGTGCACAAACCCTTCTCTGTTTCCAAACTAGGACGGATGTCCCTCCGCCGGGGGAGGGGGCGGACAGCAGCTGTCTGTGTTGGGGGAGGGGATGCAGACGCCCCTCCAAGAAAGGATGGCCGGGGGGCTGAGATGGCTGGGCGACCCCGGAAGCCCCCTGTCACCCCCAGGCTCACTGGGAACCGGCCTAACCAGCCTTTTCTGGAATGGCGCCGCTGGCGCGCACGTTGGAAAGAGCCCTTCCCGCCCCCGCCCTCACCCTGTACCCCCCCCATTAGCTAAAGGCTGAAGGTTCCTCCTGGGCCCCTCGTGAAAGGCAGACCCTGTACCGGCTCCTGGGAGTCTTCCCACCCTACCCCCAAGCTGGGGGCAAGGCCTCTCCTTTCTGCCCACGCCCGCAGCTCCGGCTCCCAACCCCCACGGCTCCGTTTTCTGGGAGAAGGGGGTGACTCAGGCTTTCATGGAAACAAATGCCGGCCCCCTTCCCCGCGGGGCTGCACGCCCCCTCAGGGCTCACATGACTCCAGCAGCAGCTGCCCCCTCTTCCCCGCCAGGACCTCCCAGCGGGTCTCCTGCGCTCCCTCCCAGGCCCTCGCCCCCCTCCCAGCCCTCCCGCACCGGATGTGACTGGGGGGCGCGGTCACCACCCGGCTTGTTTCAGGGGCCCCACATCTGGATTTCATCCTGGCTGGGGAGGAGGGGGTGGGGTGGGTACCAGCTGCCTGCCCACTCTCCCGGGACCGTCTGTCCCAGGGCACAGCTGGCTGGTGCCGGTGGGAACAGGCAATGTCGCCTGGCTGGCTGCGTCAGCATCCCCTCTCCAAAAACTGGGTTGGGGGCATCCCTGTTGGAGGTGGAGGAGCAGAGATGAACCCTGGATTACCTCCAGGGTCTGTGTCCTTGAAGACAGCGTGACCTCCGGGGTGTTCAAACCTCAGGGACGTCTGGCTGTCTCCCTGAGACCTTATCTTGGGATCACCCAAGGCCTGAAATTCCAAGCAGTGAGTGGTGATTAGTAGGGGATGGTGGTATCAGCGGCTGGCATCTGCTTGGCGTAGAAGGTGGCACGAGCCTAGAGGCTCTGGGGTTTGCTGGGGAAAAGGGACAAGCCCCCCCGCCAGCCCCGCCCAAGGCTTGCTCTTGGGTGGCTGGGTGAAACTTCTGGAATCGTACTTTGTGTTCCTTGGTGAGCTTCTAGAAGGACCTGTGCTTCTTTTCCTTTGAAAGACAGTGTAGTCTAAGGTTTATGGAGGCTGCAGAGCCAGTCTCTCTGGCTCTGCCACTTACTAGCTTTGAGACCTTGGGCAGGTAACGCGACATCTCTGGGTTTCCCACCTGTCAAACAGGGATAATGAACATTTCGTCCTGATGGAGACACTTGGCGAAGAGGGCCGGAGCTGGGACCCGGACCGCCGCCGTGGCTCTGACCCGTTTGTCTGTTTCTCTGTCTGTCTGTCCATCTCCCCTCCTTCACTGCAGCTCTGAGAGCCCCATGGCCCCGGCTGGCTGCTGAGCCCCACCATGGGCAGCCTTTACGTGGACTACCTGAGCCCCTCCAAGGTCCGGGAACACTACAATTACACCAAGGAGACGCTGACCGTCGAGGAGACGCCCTCCCGCCAGGTGGCCTCGACCCTCATCGTCCTCCTCTGCTCCACCATCATCGTGGAGAACCTGCTGGTGCTCGTCGCAGTTGTCCGCAACAGCAAATTCCACTCGGCCATGTACCTGTTCCTGGGCAACCTGGCCGCCTCGGACCTGCTGGCCGGCGTGGCCTTCATCGCCAACACCTTGCTCTCAGGCCGCGTCACGCTGGGCCTGACCCCCT
This sequence comes from Bradypus variegatus, assembly GCA_004027775.1. Lineage (NCBI taxonomy): Eukaryota > Metazoa > Chordata > Mammalia > Pilosa > Bradypodidae > Bradypus > Bradypus variegatus. Next base: position 959 of record PVKY010002019.1, on the reverse strand, counting down.
TGCAGTGGTTCGCCCGCGAGGGCTCCGCCTTCATCACGCTGTCCGCCTCCGTCTTCAGCCTCCTGGCCATCGCCATCGAGCGGCGCGTGGCCATTGCCAAGGTCAAGCCCTACGGCAGCGACAAGAGCTGCCGCATGCTGCTGCTGATCGCGGCCTCGTGGCTCATCTCGCTGGCCCTCGGCGGCCTGCCCGTCCTCGGCTGGAACTGCCTGGGCCGCCTGCACGCCTGCTCCACCGTCCTGCCGCTCTATGCCAAGGCCTATGTGCTCTGCGTGGTGACCGTCTTCTCCGGCATCCTGTTGGCCATCGTGGCCCTGTACGTCCGCATCTACCGCGTGGTCCGCTTGAGCCACGCCGACATAGCCGGCCCACAGACGCTGGCCCTGCTCAAGACGGTCACCATTGTTCTGGGCGTCTTCATCGTCTGCTGGCTCCCCGCTTTCTCCATCTTGCTCCTGGATTATGCCTGTCCCGTCCGGGCCTGCCCGGTGCTCTACAAAGCCCACTACTTTTTTGCCTTTGCCACCCTCAACTCGTTGCTCAACCCCATCATCTACACGTGGCGCAGCCGGGACCTGCGGCGGGAGGTGCTGAGGCCGCTGCTGTTCTGGAGACGGGCCGCCGGGGTGCAGGGGCGACGGGGCGGGACCCCCGGCCACCACCTCCTGCCCCTCCGCAGCTCCAGCTCACTGGAGAGGGCCATGCACATGCCCACGTCACCCTCATATCTGGAGGGCAACACGGTGGTCTGAGTGGGGTGCGGGGAAGGGGGCCGGCAATCAGGACCCGGTGGAGGGTGACCTCGCACAGAGACAAAGGGCCACCCAGAGAGATGCCCCCACCCTGCAAATCTGGGTGATACTGGACCTGTTTCGCACCTGGGATGACCTCCGGCACCGACGTGTGTTGGCAGAGTGGAAACGGGGAAGCCAAGGAGATTCCTGACGTGACCCCTTGAC
>PVKY010002018.1:0-28063 GCA_004027775.1 Bradypus variegatus | reverse complement strand
TTGCCCAGCAATAGGGGAGAACCAAGCCCCTAGAGAGAGGGGAAATCGGGTCCCTGCCTCAGTGCTGCCTAAAGCCTGCCCCTCCTACTCTTCCTTTCAGCAGGATGAGTCAACAGGTTCCCTTCTGCTTGTTTAAGATAGTGGGGGTTGGGGTCCCTCACAACCATTAATGTCGGAGTGATTCATGTTAAGTTTGACTAGTGCTAATTTTCACAGCCTTAGCTGAGAATCTCCCGAAAGTAATTCAACGTTATTATTTAGTTTCATGAGTGATAAACCTAGCAGGTTAAAAGGTCCTGCCCATTTAAACAAACTGACTACCAGAGCTGTATGGTCTATTTTCACTTTAGCATGCTCTCATCTGCCCACATGGCTTCTGAAGTCTTTGGGGACCCTCCAAAAGAAAGGAGCCTCCAGTTTATGTGACCAGAGTGTTTGGAGACACGGGGACACCAAGTAGGTAAAATTGTGCTTGGGAACCGAGAACGTCTCTAGACAAAGAAACTGAGGCAAAGAACTCAAGTGAGTCTGAATTGAAACGACACTGGACCAGGTTCAGTGACCCTTTGGACTTGAGTTCTCTAATTGTGGCCCCAGTAAAAGAGTCCATTTGAACCATGAGTACCTGAAACTTTTGCTCAGATTTCCAGAATCTAGCAGATTTCAAACTTCCTAGAGAGAGTAAATGACAAGGTGGCATTTGCTATCTATGCATACGGTGGTAGTTTGGAGGTTTTGTGGACCCCAGAAATGATCACGTCCTCAGATTTAATCCATTCCTGTGGTTATAGACCTATTGTGGGTGAGACCTCTGATTAGGTTATTTCAGTTGAGGCATGCCCCAGGTGGGTCTTAATCCTCTTACTGGAGTCCTTTATGAGAGGATAAAAGAGAAAGAGAAGCACAGAGAGGAAGCCAATGAATCCAGAAGCTGGAAGCAATGAAACCCAGGAGAAAAAAAGCAGAAGATGTAGCCTTGTGCGGGTCCATGTGACAGAGGAGTCCAGATCACCAGCAGCCTTCCGTCTGGGAGAAGGTATTGTCCTGTTGACGCCTTAATTTGGACATTTTCACAACCTTAGTACTCTTAACTTGGAAGCTGATAAATTTCCATTGTTAATAGCCAGTCCAAAAAATAGATAGATAAAAAAAATTTTTTAATTAAAAAAAAAAAGCTGGTCCATCTCTGGTATATTGCACTTCATAAGCTTTAGCCAACAAAAACACATACATACATATATACCCATATGAGAAGTATCTTTGTATTGTCTTGCTTTCCTTTGGGAAGCAAGATGGGATGGTGACCTGAGGAGTTGGAAGGGTTGGAGTTACCTCAAATCTGGCTGACCCAGGTTTACAGTGCTCTAGAAAAAGTGGCACTTGATTAGGCCAGGGGAGAGCAGCCCCAGGAGGCCCAGAATGGGAAGCAAATGTGGGCTTGGAACAGTATTCTTGTCTTCACTAGGCCAATCACTCTTCCTCATTGTTCATGCTGCGCAGAGCAGAAATTTTTTAAGGGGTAGCTCTCTCCTTGCTGAAATGGAGCTTTTATCTGACTGGAATTCCTGTGTACAATGGGGGATTCTGTATAGAGGATGAAGTTCCCATTCCACCACCACACTGCAGAGCAGCCTGGATGTGTGAGTGTATGTGTGGGTGGAGGTGTGGGCGTCCCTTCTCTGTCACTGTTTTGCTGGTAGCTACAATCAGCTTCTTAGAAAATGCTAATGAGCTTCTTGTAGAAAGCTACAGAATCATCTGTGGCAGATGGTAGAAGGTTAGGTTTTGATTTCTCTTGTTCCTCTGTTGTTTTTCTCAAAAATGTGCTAACCAAGGTACCACTTTCTTGTGCTTTATTTTGACAAAGCCACAAATTCATTTTTAATCCTTTTCATCTGACCTTCCTCTAATCAAACTCAACAAGCAATATCATTTTAGAAACAAAAGCAAATCATCATCCAGCTTCTTCCATCTGCCCCTCCCACACCTTCCACATTTCTTATATGGAAAAATCTTTAAAATTTTCTCAGAATCTACAGAGATAATGTACACCAAGGCTAGGAGTGTGTGTCCCTGGTAATGCATAATTTCATTTTTCTTATTGGCTGGGACAGGATTAGGTTACTGTGTGTTGATTAATTTGTTTTCCCTCTATAGTCAGATGTAAAAGCAAAAAATATTATAGGAGCCAACAAAGAAAACTGCTATCATTGACTATCTTCAGTATGCTAGGCAGCATGCTAAGAAATGCACAGGCATTATCTTATTTATTCCTCACATTAATCCTATTAATAGGTATTATTATTGTCCCCATTTTACAAATGAGGAGACTAAGACTTGGACGAGTAAGCTCATCCAAAGTCAGATGGCCAAGAAGTGGCAGAACTGGAACTCAAAGCTCAGGAGTCCCACTCCAAAGCCAGCACTTTTAGATGGTACATTCTTCCATTTTCCCCTCATGAATTCCAGTTGGATTCACAGCAGTCTCTAGAATTCAGGAGAATTTTTCCTGCTTTCAAACTCAGGTTTGGGGGACAGATGTCAAAAGGGTCACTTATGGAGAGAGTCAGACACAGTTATGGAAGTGTTGGCCCAGTGTCAAAGATGGGAGGTAGACCTACCATTTTACAAATAAATTAGGGTCTAGAGACTATGATGTTTCAGTTGTCTATTGCTGTGTAATAAACCAGACCAAAATTTAGTGGCTTGGACCACAAATTGATTTTATTGCTCCTGATTCTGTGGGTCAGGACTTGGGCACAGCTCAGCTGTGCTGTCTTAGGATTGTTCCCACATGATGTCAGCCAGGCTGGCCCAAACCGGGGCTGACGGATTCAAGAATGGCCTTACACTCTTGGGGCCTCAGAGTTGGCTGTTGGCCCTCTGTCTGCTTGGCTGTCTGCCCAGGAGGATAGACTGGACATTACATGGAGACTCAAGGTGGCAAAAGGGCTGAAGTGGAAGCTGCCAAGCCCCTGAAGCCTAGGTTCAGAATTGGCACAGTTCCACGTCTGTCTCATTCTGTTGGAAGAAGCCATTCACAAGGCCAGCCTAGACTCAAGTGGAGGGGGACAGACTCCACCTTTTGATGAGAGGAGCAGGGTGTGCACACAGGGGTGGGGAGAGCAGTTCATAGCCATCTTTGCAGATAATCCACAACTCATGGTGACTTGTCAGCGGCAGGTATCCAAGAGTTAGCCCAATGTTACCAGAAGTGCCACTGTGGTAGCTTTCCTGGAAGGTAAGACTCCCTTTAGAAATGATGATGGAAGGTAGTTTAGACGGGCTAGGGGCTGATGTGACTCATCTGTTCCTGTGGGTGATGATAGTCCTGTGGACTGGTAGAACCCACTGCCTGCATCACACACTGGGGCAGCCCCTCCCTTTATTGAGGCTGTCTGCACATTCTCTGTATCCAGAAAGAACCCTAGACAAAGGAAAGGGGTCAGAGGCCGTTCTCTCCACCAAGGATACGGAGGTGATGTGTTACCGAGGATGACATTACAGAGGATGTCCAGATGAGTGAGCTGGGAGAGAAGACCAGCTCAGTCAGCCTAAAATGATCAGTCCAAGGTGCCTCTAACAGGAAAAAACAACAATAATAACAACAAACAGACCAATGGCCTAGCCAAGAAAAATTGGATCAGAAAATAAAGCAATTTCAGGCCTTAACTAGCAGGGCCCTTAAAATCATTTTATAAAGCTCATACACCCAGCTGAGTAAGGTGAAAAAATTCAAGGTCAAATGTAGGACTACGTATGTGGGGATGAAAAATAAAGTGGATCGCAACCAGATGAATAATTAAAAGTCAGTGACTGTTGGAGCCAGAGGGAGTCTAAGAGACCAATTTGGTCCAAAGCCCATTTTATTCATGAGAAAACTGAGACCTTGAGAAGTGAGGGGCCGCCCCAAGTTCTATGGCTCAGTCATTCTTGCACTGACAATGGGCACTCAGTAATCACCACCGATAAGGTGTCAGGCATTTTGATTTGTAATGGGAATTTAAGACGGAGCAGGACACAGTCCTTTGCCTTCGAAAAGCTGACTGTCCAGGGAAGGAGACAGACATGAAAAGGAATGATCACAGAGCAACACAGGGACCACCATGCTTTCAGTGTTCCAAGCAGACTGCAGGGCCAAATCTTAAAGCTGGTTAAAAAGGGTATTCAGATCTAATGGGAACAACACAAGAGGTACCTTTTGATCTGCATGATGGAGAGGGGAGAGTACATACCTGGTGTTACTTTAACTCTCCCAGCCTTGGGTTGCTCATCTGTCAAAGAGGAATACATAATAGCAGCAAACATCTACTGAGGGCTTACTGTGATGGAATTGCCTTGTATGGTTCTCACAATGATCTTCTGACTTAAGTATTGTATTTACCCCATTTTACTGGGGAAGAAACTAAAGCTTAGAGAGCTTAGATCACCTTGCCCAAGCAGCAGGGTGAAGGACAAGATTTAACCCCAGGCAGCCTCCTGGTAAAGCCTGCACACCTGGATGGAGAAGTCAGCTCCCCATGCAGTCAGTCCCCTCTCTTAACTCTACTCCTTTTGCATTGTACCTTCGTCTCCCGGATCCGGACCCTCAGTGGCAGCCCTGGTCTCTGGCTTTCTGTGGATCTCACCATCTGCCCAGGTCAGTCTTCCTACAACCCAGTGTCTACCTCCGGGAGGCCAGTTCTTCCCCCACCCACCCATCCAGTGGAGTGCTTTCATATCCAGCCCAGTCCTCCTGGGAGAGAGGAGAGCAGAGAGAAGACCTGGAGAGTCCACTGCTTCTGTCAATTCCCTGCAGACTAGCACTGAGGACCGCTGGAGAGTGAAGCCACCCTGACACAGCTGACCTCACTGAGCACTCCCAGCCTGCCCAGTGCCTTCCACACATCGTCTCATGAAATCCTCGCTATACACTGGCAAGGTAAGTATCATCCCCTTATTGTATACCTAAAGAGCCACTGTCCAATTTCTGCAAGATAGTAAGTGGCAGTGTGGGGTTCAAATCCCTGTTCATCTGCTCCAAAGCCTTACTTATTACAGCACAATAAAGGGACAAGCACTATTCAGAGTTTTGCTGCTCCAAAGGTGGCCCTCAGGCCAACAGCCTCAGCGTCAGCAGGGAGCTTGTTAGAAAGGCAGAATCTCTGGCCTCTTCCCAGACCAACTGAATCAGAATCTGCATTTTAACAAGATCCCAGGAGATTCTGATGCCCATTAAAGTTTGGGAAGCACAGGTCTACATCTGTGGTTTGCAACCCTGACTGAACATTAGAACAACCTGGGGAGCCCTACAAAATGCTGATGCCCAGGTCCCACCCCAGTGATTATGATTTAATTGGTCTGGGTGCAGCCTGGACGTTGGGATGTTTTAAAGCTGCCCAGGTGATTCCAACGGGCAGCAACCTTTGGGAACCACTGGCAGGAGAAAGGGGAAAGTGGGAAGCTGTGGAAGGTGGTGGCCACTAGCGACTTGCCACGCCTCCCAAGGCAGAGCTAGCACAGGGGAGTGTGACCGCAGCAGGGAGGCCGGGGAGACAAGGGACCGGGTGTCCTTCCCGCTGGTACGCGCGGTTGGACAGACACCGGCTGCGGAGGCATGTATGGGGCGGGCCTTTCTCAGCAATTCTGTCTGTCCAGGTGCCAGGAAGGCCGCCGCCGCTGCCTCTCCAGGTCCCCGCCCGCCGGGAGAGCCCCTCGCACCGCCAACGCGGGCGCAGCGCGCGCAGTCGCAGAAGCGTGCGGAACGGGCTCGGGACTGAGGCTGGGAGGGCGTGACTCAGAGCGAGGAGGCGGTGTGAGGAGGAATGGGGACAGGGGCGGCCGAGAGAGCCAACAGCCTCTGACGAGAGCCCAGTCTGCCTGGTAACAGCCGCCCCCACCAGGGCCGCCGGGGAGGGGAGCTAGCCGCCGCACCCGGCCTTCCCCTGCAGGTGCGGCGTGTCCTGGCGCCGGGCGGGAAGGGGGCGGGGGGCGTGTCGGAGCGTTTCTTTGTTTTTTCTTGCCCAGCACATCCCCAGGACCCGGGTCTGTGCGCGAGCCTTCCCAAGCCGAATCACAGATTGAGAGCTGGGTGTGTGGTCAGAGTGACGGCCCCGGCAGGATAGTCCCCACCCGGAAAGATGCGTCCTTAGCTTGTCTAACGTGGTGGAGGAGAGCAAAGCCAGGGAAAGGGTGGCTTCTACAGAGTCCTTTAGGGGGCGGGAGTCAGTCCCCCCTCACCCTGTGTGAGTCCATATCAAAGATCAGCCCCAGCACTCACGCAGACCTGAGCAGATTAGAAAGCAAACCAGCAGCTCCCTCTGAAGATACCACCTCCAAGGGGATCACGGTTTTGAGACCTACAGCCCAGGGACAAAGCTCCGTGGACAAATGTGTAGCTACATAGTCCAGAAGGTTCCTCAACAGCTCGGTGTTCCCGCACCTGCCTAAGATACTGGGCACAGCCGAGGCGGCTGGCCCGGGGTCACCTGGAGGACTTGTCAGAAATGCAGATTCCCTGGGCCTGCTCCCAGGATGAGTCAAGTAAAGCCAGAGAAGCTACATTTGGACACGTGCCCCCCCCCACACGTGTTGTTTTAGGCAGGTGGTTGGTAGACATCACTTTGAGAGTCACTGATTTTGTAGAAGTTCTTTTGAACAATAGATGTGTTAACCACATATGGGAGCCACTGAATGCTTGTAAGTTGAGTAGTTTATCCAAGGAGACACAGTTGGCAGAGGTGGGAGTCAAGCTAGGATCACCTGGCCCCCAAGCCTGTGTTTATAAGTGCAAGCAAAAACTACTGTACAAAGATTCCAAGAGAGCTGCTGAACCTTCCTTTGTACTTTGGTGGTATTGAATACCTCCTGAAATAAGCAGCAACAGCCAGGACTTGCAAACCTTTTGATTTTATCATGATGCTATATGTGAATATATAGTATGCGGACTTAGGTACCTTGTAGTTTAAGCCTATCAGCCACTAATGGGCACCAGCACCCAGAAGAGTCTATTGTGTCAACATAAATGTCAACTTGAATGGATTTTTATATAATCTCTAGTTTAAAGGCTGCTAGTCTGTCAAAAGCGGGTAGAAAAACAACTCACTGAAAATCGGGTTTAAGAACAAATTTGCTTGCTTGGCAAATGTCAATTTTTCCTGCTATCGGCTCGTAATGAAAAAACTAAATAAGTTACATTTTCAGCAGTTTGGTTGGAGTGTGGCCACAGATGTCCCTGAAGGCAGACTGCCTAGACTCTAATCTCAGCTTTCCCATTTACTAGCTGGGTGACCTCGGGCAAGTTTGTAGTGTCATTGTGCCTCAGTTTCCTTATCTGAAGAAAGTAGTTGTAAATATTTATTTTATATTTACTATGTGCCTGATATTGTATGAAGAGATTTGCATGTGATATTTTATGTAACCCCTACTTTAAAAATGAGGAAACTGAGGCTAGAGGGTATTAGGTACCAAAGTTGTGCCCTCACAATTCAGGTTTGTTCCCTCCCAGCCCCATCTCTTAACCACACCTCTTCACCGCCTCCTTGCCCCTGACTGGCTATCAAGTTTGCATCATAATTGCTAACAGTTTTTGAGCAATTGTTATGTGCCATGAACTAGTGTAGAGACTTAATTCATTGAGTTCTTACCACCATCCCATGAGATGGGCACTATTGTCATCTCCATCTTTCAGACAAGGAAACCAAAGCACGGAGATACTGCGAAACTTACCCAAGATCCCTCTGCCAGAAAGGAGCAAAATCAAGGTTTAAAAGGGGCAGCCTGGCTCCTGGGCCTGGGTCGCCAGCTGCTACACTGAGCTGCCAATCATGTGTGTTCTACAGCTAGGGCAGCGGGAGGGGCTCGCCACTCTTCAGACCCACCAGAGCAGGGATGCTGTGACTTTCCTTTCCCATCAGCACCTTACCATTGGGTGCAAAGGCTCCTTTACCTTTATCTTGGTGGAACTTTTAACTCTTCTAGGCCTTTGAAAATTGGTGTCCATATGGGGTGGTTTAAAGGGGTCTTGGAAAAGTCTTGGGCACAAACCAGCATCTGATCCACAGGTGACATGCTGACAGACTTTAGTAGAGGTCTTTTCAGAGCAAGGGATGAACACTGAATGTGTGCCCACCTCTGCCCCCACCCCCAGGGGCTGAGCAGTGCTCCCTGGGGTACCAGGGAATGGTTCACAGATTTTGGTTAAACTTCCATGCATTAGTTCAGCCTCCATGCTTGGCCGTATGGCAGTCTGGCACTGCCCGCCTTCCCCTCCCCTCCATGCTGGGCAGCTCTTCTGATGCTGACCTGCTCCTCCTCATCTAGCCTCTCCCCAGGGCTCTTGTCCTCTGTCCCTAACCTCCTCCTAGGTCAAACCCCAATCAGCCTCCTCCACACTGCCACCCCTCCAGGGGACCATCTTCGTCTTTGGGGCTGATGCATGTGTGGTGGCAGCAGCCATGGTGGGGGGGGGCGGAGTCTCAATCTTTTCTAATGAAAAAGAATTTTTTTAAAATTAGAGAAGTTGTAGGGTTGCAGAAAAATCATGCAGAAAATACTGTTTCCATCTACCCCCCTATTATTAACATCTTGGGTTAATGCAATATATTTGTTATAATTGATGAAAGAATATTATGATTGTACTATTAACCATAGTCGATGAGGGAGTCTCATTCTTTTCCCTCTTTCCAGTTTTATAGTTATGATAAAAACTATACCATACACCCCTCAAGCCTTCTCTTTTGATTCTCAAAGGCCTGTTTTGGACATTAAAAAGCCCTGAACTTCTGGGGCAGTGAGGATGCTTCTAACAGACTTGGGGGGAAGTCCTGCACCAAGAATTGGGGGTGGGACTGGAAAGAGAAGAAAAGCACAAAGAATATTTCAAGGAGGTATGGGCTGTGTTTCTACCACATACCAGGTATGAGCTAAACTCTGCCCTGGGGGAACATTGCCTCTGTCCCATGAATGCTTTGTGAGGCTGTTATTTCTGGCCTGTCTGCCAACCAGCCCTCATGGCAGCCTTTAATCCTTGCTTCCCAAACCCACCTCCAAGTGCCTGCTGCCCGCATTGGGGAAGCCCCAGCACCCAGCAAGCTGGGAAAATGCATGTAGCCTGTAGTAGCCATAGCAGCTTGTTTCCCCTTCTTTAACTCTCGGTGCCCAGCCCTGGTCCAAGCATACAGAAGGGCTTGCTAAGCCTGGAGGCTGCAGATTGTGGATAAAGGACTCCACTTGCCTCTCAGATCTCCTCCTTGCCCGTTCCTAGGGTCCATCCAGCCTCTGGGCAGTGCTGCCAATAAGAGGGGAGAATTGATCTGAGTTTCACTTCCTCTGGAGGAGATGTGAATAAACAGAGAAATGACCCACACTTTGGCAGCAGAAGGGGAAAAAAGGAAGAAGCCCCTATAGGTTCCTGAAGCCCCTGATAGTTTCCAGCTGCTTCACCTACATACCACATGGGACCCTCACAATGCCCCTGGGCAGATAGGCTATAAGAGGCAAAGCGATTTCCCCAAGATCATTCTGTTGGAAAGGACCCAAGATGAGTGTGAGGGGAGCTCTAGGGCCACCTCTAATGATGCCCTCTCCTATACTACACTGCCTTCAAAAAAGAGAAAGCAAAGGACCTAGATAATTCCCAAGCTGACTAATTAGCTTCTGGACTCTAAGGATCCCCCTGCATCATGTGTTGGCAGCCTCTTCTCCCTGCCTGTACTTGGAATCCACTAGGCAACTTAAAAATATACCAAAAACCCACCACACAGATGCCTGGGCCCCACCCCTGAGTTCTTCATTTAGAGGCCTGGGATCCAGCCTGGGTACAGGGCTTTTAAAAGCCTCTCAGGTGGTCTGTCCTGCAGCCAAGTTTAACCCCATTGCCCTCAGGGATCCACTTTTCCTTCTGTAAAATGGAGCTGATCAGACCTACTGTACAGGGTAGTTAAGAGGATGGACTGTGATAGGGCCTGGGGAGAGAAGCCTTGAAAGATATAAGGGAACCGGTCATCACAGGGCAAAGCCACAGGCTGGTGGGCTACTCTTCCAGGACCACTTGACTTGCTCCTGGTAGGGGGATGATAGTCTAACCCTCAGCTCACACCAACTCCTTGCAGCTTAGGGGGCTCTTGGCTCCATGAGGCTGGAGCTGGCACACAGTGATCCTCAACAAATGGTTGCTAAATAAATACCGGAAGGATGTCCTTTTTTTGAAAATGCAATTTTATTAAGATATACTCACACACCATACAATCCATCCAAAGTATACAATCAATGGCTCACAGTATCATCACATAATTGTGCATTCATCACCACAAGAATGATGTCCTTTTGATATTCACTACAACATTTAGAAGTAAACTGAAGAGAGGTCCTTACCACCCCTCATCCCCTAGAGAGAGTAGGGAATTTGGAGTCAAGCTTCTGCCACCAGCTGTGTTTCCTTGAGCAGAAACTCCTGTAAAATAGGACTTTCTAATCATTCCTGTTTTATAGGGCTATTCAGAAAAGGTACTGAGACAATATATGGGGAAAACATTTCTATAAATTGTTTATTATTTGATGAGGGAATTGAGGTCAGAGAGGTGAGGTGACTTGCCCATAGTCACACAGCTAGTAAATAATGAAGTTAGAATTTGAAACCAGGCCAGAGAACCCCTGGGCTTTTCTCATTCCCCACACAGAATCACAGCCCCATTCCTTCAAAACTCACCCAAATAAGCACCTGGGCAGAGAGAGGAGTGATGCAGATATTCCCTGAGGGGAGACCATGGAGGTGAATTTTAGAGGAGGAAAGGGCTGGGTCTTGGGTAAAGATTGTGTCATAGGAGAGCTATACTGGGAGAAAACTCAGAAAAACAAATAAAGCATTTTTTTTTGTGTGTCCAAGTCAGAGAACCCAAGATGGACCCAAGAGGAGAGGAGGCAGCTGTGTGGGGTGAAGCATTTGCAGTCTCTACAGGACCTTGCGGCCAGGTGAGTGTCTCTGCAGGTTCTCCGAGCACCGTGGGTGGCTCCTGAACTTGCAGCCCAGTGCTTGCTGAGGAGCGGGATTCCATGGGGATTCACCAGACCTCTGGGCCTGGGCCACTTGCCTGGCTTGTCTCCTCCACGCTGCCCTGAAGCCCTAAAGCCATACAAGAGAAGGGAAGAATGCAGCATACATGAGCACCTGTCATTCCACCTCTGATCCCGTGAAGATTAGGTTAGGGCCTTCTCTCTCCTGGTGAGGGAGGCAGTCTCCACCCCACTGTGCAGGTGTGCCTCGGAGAGGCTAGGTCATGGGCCACTTCTCAGGGTCCTCCCAGGGCCTGGCTCTGTGCCTTGAACCCCAGCATCCCCCCGTTGGCTCTCTGCTGGGGCTCCCTGCAGGCAGCCCGGCACTATCTAATTGCTGGCGGCTTCTTTTGCCATCTCATTTTTCCAAGCTGCCTGGCTCTGAAAGCCTCCATCTCAGACAGACAAATTAGTCTCCAGCCTTGTTCTGCCCAAGCTCCAGTAAAAGGAAGAGATCACAGGCTGTCGCCTCACTGGAGCAGCAGCCAGGATCCAAAGGCCCCGAGCGCCAGGGGCAGCGGCTGCCGCTAGCAGGCCGACAGAGCCGGGCCAGTGGCCTACTTACGGCGTAACGGCTCTCACTGGGCTCTGCCTGCTGACGTGAGGTGCCAGGGTCAGCGCTGCCAGCGCCTGGGGACCGATCATCAGCCGGGCTCCTTGGGGGAGTGGAGCCCTTGTTAGAGTCAGTGCCTGGCATCCTGAAAGCCTCTCCTACCTCGGCCAAGCGGACATTTCTGTATTCAAGAAAGAGGAAAATAACAAGAGGCCTGGACCCTGCTGGGCCGCCTCAACAAGGCCTTCAGGCCTGGGGGTTGGGAGCTGAGTCCCGAGGGCAGGGCTGCTGTGGGCTGCCCAGATGCAGAAAGAGCATCCTGCCCCTTGGGGCTGCAGGATCTGCCTGTGAACGGAGAAATGTCCTTGCAGAGGTCAGGGCCATCTGGCCACACCCTGTCCTGGTCTCGTGGGGAGGTGAGGTGGACAGAGCCGCCATGATCCCTTCCTGGACTGGGAGTGTCTCAAGGGCAGGAAACATGCTCCACTGGACTTGATGTCTCCTGACTCATGTCAGCCTCTATGCCAAGCCCATGCTGTGTGCCTTAGGTATATTAACCCATTGACCCTCACCTGTGCGGAATTATTCCTGCTTTCAGATGGGGAAACCGACACACAGCGAGGTTAAGTTTACAAAGCTAAGTGGGGACGTCAGGACTTGACTCCAGGCAGTGTAGCTCTAAGGTCCTTGCTCTTAGCCATTGTACTATAGTGACTCTGCATAAATATTGGGTGAGTGAATGAGTGAATGAGGGAAGCAATCAGTTAATGGCTTGTAGAAGGAGTGCCATGAAGGCCCCCTTTTCAAAATTATTTCCTGTCTGAACAGTTTCAGGGCCTGTGAATCTGCTATTAACATGCATCCCTTGGGTTTGGAAGGCTCTGTGTTACTGTCTTAAAAGAGGCCCCTAAGAAATTGGAGGGATGCAGTGATCGGCAGGCACTGCAGCCACTGCAATGCTTAGTTGAGGGCTAAGTTCACTGAAGAACTAAACACCATATATGAAGTGAGGGGGGCAGGGAGTTGGGTGTTTCTGCTTATTATATCATCTATGAGGTACAAGGCCAGGAACATAAGCTTTGAAGCCTCTGATCAGGGTTCAGAGAGGCGGTGGCCACTCGCTGTCTATGTGACCTGAGACAACTCTCGTGGCTTCTGGGAGACCCAGTTTTCTTGTCGGTCAGGGGGGATACTGATCCCTGCCTCTTGGCTTATGACAAAAAAAAACTATTGTAGGAGAGGTTCCTGGCACAGTGTGGATACTCAACAAATGGTCGCTCTTGTTGTTGTATGAACTATAGCCCAAAACACAAATCTCTTAGCTGTTACCAATTGGATCTTCTTCAAGCAGCTCCTCCTCCGTGACCCCGTTTCTGCTCTCTGTGCCACCGTTCTTCTTGGCTCCCCAGTTGTCATGATGCCTACCTCTGCCCTTTGCAACCTATGTCTTTTTCCTAGGGCTGCTGTAACAAAGGACCACAAACTGGGTGGCTTAAATCAGCAGAAATTTATTCCCTTGCAGGTCTGGGGCTGCAAGTCCAGAGTCGAGGTGTTGGCAGGGCGGTCCTCTCTGTGGAAGAATCCGTACCCCGCTTCTCTCCTGGCTTCTGGTGGTGGGGGGCAGTCCTTGGCTAGCAGCTGCGCCACACCAGTCTCTCCTGCTTCCCTGGGTCTCTTTGTGTCTCTCCTTTTATAAGGACACCCGCCACTGGATTTAGGGCCCATCCTAATCCACTATGACCTCATCTTAACCAATTACCTCTGCAAAGACCCTGTTTCCAATAAGGTCACATTCTGAGGTTCCAAGCAGACATGAATTTGAGGGAACACTATTCACCCCAGTACACCCTGCCGTTCTTCTCCCCAGCATCTTCCATGATTGTCTTCATCTCTCCCTTCTCTCACCGCTGTCTTGGCCTAGGCTCTCACTACCAGTCACCTGGGCTATGTCAAATGTGAGAGATCAAGAGACTGTACAGCAAAACAATACAGCAGAAGCAACTCTCAGACCCTCATTTTTCCATATTCACCACCTTTTTCTAGTTTCAACTCTTTGCCAGATAGGATCTTCAGCTTCTTTTCACTCCCCCACCCCTTTTTCTTACTTTTTTCCCCCCTCTCTTCCCATTACATAGCTCCCTTTAGCTTCAGTTAAGCTCTAATTAAATTATGCAGCAGGTGGTAAGGAAAACATCCTTTCCCTTCCAAGTGCTAATCAAAGGGTTGTGCACAACAGACCCACAATATAGGATGAAAAGAGGCCGGGCCCCCGGGGGGGGGGAGCCAGGATGGGGCAGCAGGAGGATTCTTACACAGCCTTGGACCTGGCACTGGAGAGAAAGTGAAGGTCTTAGGGCTTGCTGCGTGTCCTGGGATAATTGTTTGTCCATCTGTTGCACCTAGACAGAAATTCTCGGTTCTGGGTATGCAGGAGTGGAGGAGGACAGTGGAAGCAACAGTTACTTAATGAACATGACATGAAAATCTGGATACCCATGCACTCTGCCAGGGACTAATAATAAGAACCAGCATTGGGGAGAGATTCACAGTTTACAAAGCTCCCTCTCATAAACTCTGTCATTGGAACCTCATGACCACCCCAGGAGATGGATAGAGAAAATGGTATTTTTAACTCCCATTTTACAGATGAGGAAACTGGAAGTCTTGAGAGTTTGAGTGACTTGCCCAGGCCTAGGCCACAGGGCTGTACATTAGAACCATTGTTCCTGTCACTTCTCTAAACTCCTTTGTACTCTTCTCATTTTCTGCACTTGGCCACTGACACTCTCCCCCTCCCCGCCCCCAGATCTCCATCCTCCATGAATCCCACAGTACACCTGCTTCATATATTTTGGGGAAAGTCACACAGCCATGGGGACTGTGGCTACCATGGATCCCCATCCTTCGCCCTCAGCCAGTCCTCATGTGCCCCACAGTCCTCTCCTGTGTGTCCCCTGCCCTTTCTTGGTTCCCCTTAGCACTTCGGGCCATCCCTTCCCTCTTGCCTGTCCCCTCTCCCACTCGAGGTTGTGGTCCTTAAGTAGGAAGAACCTTACCTTCAGACTCCACTCCCCTTCACATCTTTTCTTCTTCAGTCTCATAGATGCAGGGGTTCTTCTTCCTGTTTGAGGCCTCTCCTCCAACCCAACTCTTGAGCCACCCCCTCCTGGTTCATAGGATCTGCCTCTGTCTGTCGATGATCCATTTTCTGTTCAGCAAGTCTAGCTCCCCTTCCTCAAGCCCATGAATATGCTCTGCTCTCTCTCCCACCTTCCTTGACACTGCATTTTTCACCCTGGTGAGATTTCTCAATCTTGACACAACGGGCATTTGGAGTCAGATCATTCTTTGTTTTGGGGGCTGCCTAGTGTATTGTAGGGTGTGGTTAGCAGCATCCCTGGGTTTCCCCGTTGAAGATGTGTTCCTTGGGTTTGGAAGGATACCAACAGACTCTGGATGCCAGTAGTCATGGTTGTGACAGCTGAAAATGTCTCTATAACTTACTAAATGTCCTCTGGGAGCAAATATCACCCCTCATTGAGAACTACTGGTCTACAGGATCTATTCCACCTCCTCACCCCATTTATTCCTCAATTCCTTTGAAATTCAGTTTCTATCCCTCCCCTTATCTGCTGGAACTGCTCTTGTGAACATTCCCTACAACCCCCTATTATTCAATCACTTGTCTCCATGTCCCTGAAGTACTCTGCTCTAGTGGGAACTACCACTGGCTCCTGTCAGAGCCTGTCTGCTCTATGGGCTCTGAATGTAAGGCCTACTAGCTGCCCTCCCGAGGGCCAGACTTTTTCCTTCTTTGCAGTGAGAGTTCAGTTTCTGTTATGGAGGATACAATGCTACTTACTCATTTTCCCAGCCTCCTTGCAGCCAGGACAGGTGTGTGACCTACTGCTGGCTGATGGGATCTGTGGGAGAATCTAGTGGGAGAGCTTCTGGGGGAAGATTTACTGTCCTGATAAAGGGGACACAAAGAGAAAACCACATTGCCAGTGAAAACTCACCATCCTGCAACCACAAGGAAAAGCCCAAGTAAAACCTGACTTATTGACCCACTGGACCAACCCTGGAATTGCCTATTTCTAGGCTTCCTGTGAGAAAATAAATGTTTCTATTACTTAAGCCAGTTTTAATCAGCTGTTTTGTTACTTGCAGCTGAAAGCATCCTGACTGATCCAGCCTCTGAGGCTCTTCTCTGTCCTTGTTCTCCTATTTCCCTGACTGAGCCTTCACTGTCTCCGAGGTCTTTTCTTCTCCCCGTCCAGAAAAATTGTGTTTCCAAGGCCCACTGTTCTTCTCACTCCCGTCTTCTCCCACAGTTTTAATTGCATCTTAGATACCGATGACTCACAAGTCTGAACCTAGTGCTTTCTCTTGAGCTTCAGACCCTTCAATCCCACTGCCCACTAACACATGCCCACTCTGTTGCTTCTTTATCTGGCTCTACTTTCTCTACCCACTTCTTAATGAGATTTCCCAGAAAAGGGAAATGGGCCCTTTTCTCTTCTCTAGCTTTACTTTTCCCCTGAGTGATCTCATCCATTTATGCAGTTTTAAATATCATTTATGTATTGAAAACCCAAACTTATATCTAGAGCTCAGAGCTCTCTGTTGAAGTCTAGACTTGAAAATCCAGTGCCAATTTTCCATCTCCACTTGGAATGTCTACAGAACCTTCAGACCCACATATCTAATTCTCAGTTCATCCACCTTCCCTTAGAAACTGCTCCTCCCTGTGTTCTCCAGCTCAGCAACTCCCACCAACATCCTCCAGACCAGAACCCAAGAATTATGTAAGATGCTTCCTTTTTCTCATTTTGCATGTTCTAGGAGTTGCCAAATCCCTCCGATTTTACTTCCTAAATAGCCCTCAACCCTGCCCCTTCTCTCCACCACTGTCTTAGTTCTGGCAGCCAATCTACTGTGTCACCTCTCAATGACCTTATCACCTCCATTCTGGCTTCCCTCCAGTCCACTCTCCACCCTGCAGGCAGAGTGATATTTCTAAAATGCATATCTTTTCAGCTCAAAAGTCTTCACTAATTCACCATTTCCCTCTAGCAATGGTTTTCAAACTGTTTTTAGCAGAGGATCTCCAATATAATAAATTAAAACAGAGTTGTAACAGTTGATGTTGAGGAAGGAAATCCAGAGATCCTTCCAGATACTCAGCCTCTTCCTCCCTCCCCTAATCCAAATCACACACACACATGCACATATGCACACACATTTATGAGGGTACACATGCCAGTTCCTACATTAGCTTTGGTCAGACTATAGATATCATTTAGTCCATCCTACCTGGATATACAGGAAGCTATTCTGCCACATCTCTGACAACATCTGGCATCTGTTGCGTACTCCCAAATGACATCCAGCTCACTGCTTTACATGACCTTTCTCAGGATCATGTTTCAAAAGACAAAAACATGTCATTTTTATTAATTGCACACAATTTATCCCTGAATGACCTCTGAATGGACCTTATTTGGAAATAGAGTCTTTGCAGATGAAATTAGCTAGGTTGAAGTCATACTGGATTAGGGTGGACCCTAAAATCCAATGACTGGCATCCTTGTAAGAAGACACAGAGAGACATCCACAGGGGAGAAGGCCATGTGAAGGTGGTGACAGAGTTTGGTGTGATGCAGCTACAAGCCAAGGAACACCAAGGATTCCCAGAAGGAGAGAGTGAAGGAAAGATTCTAACCCAGAGCCTTCAAAGGGAGGGTGGGCCTGCAGACACATTGATTTTGGATTCTGTGAGAGAATATATTTCTGCTGTTTTAAGCCCACCTATTCAGTGGTAATTTGCTATAGCAGCCCTGGGAAACTGATATGCCAGGTAAAGACACCAAGGGAGAAGTGGCCCTTGGAAGAGGTGGAGCCTTAATGAGGAATTAGTCCCAACTGCTCCTATCCTCCAGGGTTTCCTGGCTTCTCTGAGCCTGGGTCCTTTTTTTTTTCTTCCTTAAATTCAGTTTTACCGAGATATATTCACATACCATACAATCATCCATGGTGTACATCCGTGGTGTACAATCAACTGTTCACAGTACAATCATATAGTTATACATTCATCACCCCAATCTATTTTTGAACATTTTCCTTACACCAGAAAGAATAAGAATAAAAAATAAAAAAGAACACCCAAATCACCCTCCCATCCCACCCTATTTTTCATTTAGTTTTTGTCCCCATTTTTCTACTGATCCATCCATACACTGGATAAAGGGAGTGTGATCCACAAGGTTTAAACAATCACACTGTCACCCCTTGTAAGCCACATTGTTATACAATCGTCTTCAAGAGTCAAGGCTACGGGTTTGGAGTTTGATAGTTTCAGGTATTCACTTCTAGCTATTCCAATACAGTAAAACCTAAAAAAGGTTATCCAAATAGTGTGTAAGAATGTCCACCAGAGTGACCTCTCGACTGCATTTGGAATCTCTCAGCCACTGAAGCTCCATTTCGTTTCATTTCGCATTCCCCATTTGGTCAAGAAGATGTTCTCAGTCTCACAGTGCTGGGTCTGGATTCATCCCCGGGAGTCATATCCTGCATTGCCAGAGAGATTTACACCCCACGTAGTGGGAAGGGCAGTGAGTTCACCTGCCGTGTTGTATTCCATGGGTCCTTGTATTCCGTGGACTCAGCTTTCTGCATTGTCAGGAGCAGGTGTCAGGAAGAGAGCTCCTGAGCACAGGTCCAGGGTCACACTGGCATCTTCAACCTGTGGGCCAGAGGGGGAGGACAGGCTGGCAGGCAAGGCATAGCACCTGTCTCAGGAAGGAAATGAGAGTTGCTTTCTTAAGTCTAGTGGCTGCAAGGTGTCAGCAAGAGTGATTGGGCTGCAAGTTCACATGTCTCTGAGACTGAAGCAAGAGTTAGTCCCCGAGTTGCCGGCCTTTCTGTCTTGTGGGAGCCTGCTGGGCCCCGCTCCAGGGCTGTTATTCACGCAGGCAGAGAAGGAGCCACGGGATTTTCACAAGGGCAGGGACTAGTGTTAATTGATATAATGTCTGAGAAATGCTCTGGAAACAGTCTATTATGACGTTAAATTACTGTCTCCATTGGAGACAAAAAGGCCTGGGAGGATTTTCCTGGGACTTTTGGATGGATTGGGGAGAAAAGAAATTGCCCAAGGTGGTACCACTGTGCATATGGTAACTTGCAGAATCCAGTAGATAAGAGCATTGAATAACCCGCAGGCTTCCTCCATTTACCAGATTAGGTGGAAAATAAGAGCATTTGCTCCAAGAGAGAATAAGAATTATTATTAATTCTTATATGTCAAGTATTGTGGTAACTGCTATATATGCCTGATCTCATTCAACTCACATCAGCCCTGTGAGAGAGGGACTGTGGTTATCTTTCATTTTATAGAAGAAGAAACTGAGGTTCAGGGAGGGCAAAAGTCCCAAGGTCACAAAGGGCTGGGAGTGGCCAAGCCAGGATCCACACCCAGTTCAACGGGACTCAGGAGTCCTTGTGCCTCCTGCAGGCGGAGTGATTGGCCCAAGGACGCCTTTACAAGATGTTAACTCATCAGCCAAGTCCCTTTAGACCGGAGGGTCCCAACCCTGGCTGTACTTTACTGTCCTGTGGGCAGCTTTTTAAAGATACCAATGACTGGGCCCCACTCCAGGCCAGTTGAATCAGGGTCCCAGGAATGGGGTCTGGGCACGGTGGTTTTCTAAAAGCCTCTCGGGCGGTTCTAGAGCAGCCAGGACAAAGGACCCTGCCTCGGCGCCCCTTGGTCAGGGCCGTGGAGCTGAGGGCCCCGGGGGCTACCTGGGGAAGGGGCGGGTCCAGGCTCCCAGGCGCTCCCAGGTTCCCTCCCCGTCTTCCTCCCGTCCCTTGTCCCCAGCAAGGCTGCCTTTTCGCCCTGACCTTGGAATAGCACTGCCCTCCGCAGCTGCTCAGAGCATCCCTCCCGCGCACTCTGGTTAACACGTGCACGCGCAGCCGGGCAAACTAGCACAACCTGTGGGCTAAGAGAAAAGGGAACAGGAAGCCAACGCCTTTTTTTTTTCCTTTAATTGGGTCAAGAGAATAACAAAAAAATGCAAGTCATGGTTAGAACTCCCGTCATTTTTCAGGACGCTGCTGTGCCCTGCCTCTCCTGCCTGTGAGAGCCGAGGCGCTGGGGGTGCGGGGCGGCCACTTAACGACCCGGCGCCGTCGCGTGGGCCGGGCGCGGCGACGGCCACGTTCACGCCTTATCTCAGCTTAACCTCGTGGAAACCCCGCGAGGGAGGTATTATTAGAGCCCGTATACAAATGAAGAGGCTGAAATGAAATAATTAAATAACTGTCGTAGAGCGTACCACGAGGAAGTGTATTGTGGGGGGTGCCTCGGGCTTGGCCCGGACCACGCCGGCCGTGGGCAGCTTCGAGGTGGAGGGCGGGGGTCTGCGCGTCGCTACCTTTTGTGGCGGTCTTGGGAGCCACCTCCAGCCCCCCCTCCCCCCGGTCTCGCCACGGGGCTGCAACCCGTCTCTCCGTGCCTTGGACTCCCTCCAGAGGCTCACCAGGTTGAGTCAGGGGACCTGAGAGCCTCAGGTCTGAGGAGGGTCATCCTCACTGGCCGCAAATGAGCTTTCCCCGCCAAAGGCCAGGCCAGACCGCTGGTTTGCTCTGCATTGTAGAGAAATCAGAGAGGGCCTCCAGGTGGCGGATGTGGCAGCTGAACCCCCAAGACCTGCGAGTGATAGTGTATGAAATCTCTGGGAGTCCACGATGTACCCTACAGCCTGAGCTCAGCTTCTCCTCGGAGATAGATGACCTTTAGCAAGAACTCCCTGATCCTGCCTGGCTTTCTGACCCGGCTCTCCCACCAGCCTTCCCCTGTCCAACTCACACAGAGCCTCAAAACAGAGAGGGTGGGAAAGGGGCAGGGGCAGAGCCACTTCCCACAGCGCCACAGTCATCATTTTCCTTCTTGCATTGAGCAGTATTTATAATCACTCTTTCATTCAGCTAACGTTCTTGAACCTTTGGCTGAGTTAGGGGCTGGACTGCCCAAACACACAGCCCCTGAGCTGGTGGGACTCACGGTTTAGTGGGGTTAAAAAAAAAAGTAACACATTGTCAGGCAGTGCAATGATTGCAGTATCCAATGGCATTTTAGCCAGGGGGGAAGGGAGGAGCTGAATCAGATTTCAGCAGAAGTGACCCCTAAGCACACTGGCAAAGTTCCATCTCGTCTCTGAAGCTTGATCTGGCTAGTCCCACTATCCCCAATTTCCCCTACTCAGCATGCAAATAGCAGGTCTTCCTGCATCTCACAGTTGCACTTTTAATTTTTTATTGATATATATACAACACAACATTTCCATATACAATTCAGTGAAATTAAATACATTCGCAATGTTGTGCTGCCATCATCACCATCCATTACCAAATCACAGTTGCACCCAATACTGCAATACTGTCTTACTTTTTTTTTTTTTTTTTGGTTCCTTAAAGAGAGGAACTGTGTCTGCTATTTTCTCTTTCCTAAAGTGCTGAGACAGTGTTGAGGGTTCTGACCTCTGAATTTGACAACTGCATCCAGTGGGAACACAAAATGAGTGCAAAATTAAAGAGAGAGAATTTGATATTTTTCAAATTCTGCAGTTGATACTTGTCATCAGAGAAATCATAGTGGAAACCTTTCTTTTTTAAAAAATTCAGTTTTATTGAGATATTTTCACATAGCATCCAGTCATCCGTGGTGTAGAATCAACTGTTCACAGTACCATCATATAGTTGTGCATTCATCCCCCCAATCTATTTTCTGAACATTTTCCTTATACCAGAAAAAGTAAAAATAAGAATAAAAAAATAAAAGTAAAAAAGAACACCCAAATCACCCACCCACCCTATTTTTCATATAGTTTTTGTCCCCATTTTTCTACTCATCCATCCATACACTGGATAAAGGAAGTGCAATCCACAAGGCTTTCACAATCACACTGTTACCCCTTGTAAGCTGCATTGTTATACAATCGTCTTCAAGAATCAAGGCTACTGGGTTGGTGTTTGATAGTTTCAGGTATTTGCTTAGAACTATTCCAATACATTAAAACCTACAGAGGGATATCTATATAGTGCATAAGAGTGCCTACCAGAGTGACCTCTCGACGCCATTTGGAATGTCTCAGTCACTGAAACTTTATTTTGTTTCATTGCACATCCCCCTTTTGGTCAAGAAGATGTTCTCAATCCCATGATGTCAGGTAGATTCATCCCCGGGAGTCATATCCTGTGTTGCCAGGGAGATTTATACCAGGAAGTCAGATCTCACATAGGAGGGAGGGCAGGGAGTTTACCTGCCAAGCTGGCTTAGCTAGAAAGAGTGGACCACATCTGAGCAACAAAGAGGCACTCAGGGGGAGACTCTTAGGCACAATTATAAGCAGGTTTAGCCTCTCCTTTGCAGTAACAAGCTTCATAAGGGCAAGCCCCAAGATAGAGGGCTTGACATACCAAGCTGCCAGGCCTCAATGTTTGTGAGAAAATCAGCAACAATCCATGGAAACCTTTCTTTTAAAAACTTTTTATTTCAGAATAACTTCAAACTTACAGGAAAGTTGCAAAAATAATACAAAAACAATACATAGAACTACAACATACCTCCATCCAGTTACCCAGATCTATAAACCTTAACCTGGTGGAAGAGGCAGGGTGGAAAAGGTGGGCAGCTTCTCTCTTTTTTCACCAGCTGGCTTATTTGTTTTTTTATTTTATTATGTTATTTGTACTGTTTATGATGAAATACCTTCAAACTTACAGGACAGTTACAAAATTGTAGAGAACCCCATATAGAGAATTACAACATACCACTACCCTTCCCCCACTCCAGATACCCAGGTCCATCCAAGAATTTAAATTTTTTGTCACATTTGTTATATCATTCTGTCTACCTAGTCATCTATCTATTTATCTATCTACCTACCTATTTATCCATTTTCTGAATACTTGAGTGTAGGTTGCATACATCACACTCCTTTAACACTTAATACTGCCATGTACATTTCCTGAAGAACAAGGTTATTCACTTAGGTAACCACCTTAAGTGCAGTTATTAAGTTCAAGCAATTTAACATTAATGTGAATCTACATTACGTACAATCTACACTACAAGTTTTTCATATGTCCCAATAATGTCCCTTTGAGCCTTTTGTCCTCCCTTGCTAGATTCCGTCTAAGATCATGTTTACATTTAATTGTCATTGCCTCTTTAATTGTACTTTCTTTCTTCCTTTAATTTTTTTTAATTGTGGAAACATATGAACAATACAAACTTTTCCTGTCTCAACCACTCCTAAGTATATCATTCAATGTGATTCATCCCATTCACAACATTGTGGTACCCTCACCACCTTCCATTACTAAAACTTTCCCATCTCCCCAAACAGAAACCCTACATCTATTATGCATTAACTTCCCATTCCC
Organism: Bradypus variegatus; assembly: GCA_004027775.1. NCBI lineage: Eukaryota > Metazoa > Chordata > Mammalia > Pilosa > Bradypodidae > Bradypus > Bradypus variegatus. The sequence continues at coordinate 5,022 of PVKY010002018.1, read as the reverse complement.
ACTGCCCCCGACCCCTGGTAACCTGTACTCTAATTTCCGTCTATGAACTTGATTCTGATATCTTCTCTGTAGTTACCATGGGCCTTAAATTTAACATCCTATATCTATGACAATCTAATTTGCTTTGATACCAACTTAACTTTTAACAGTACACACAAATTATGTTTCTATACTCCTCCAGACCCCACCTTTATGTAGCTATTGTTAAAAATTACATGTTTATACATTATGAGTCCAAAACCACTAATTTTTCATTATATTTTATGCATTTGCCTTTTGGATCCTGTAGAAAGCAAATAGTGGAGTTTACAAGCCAAAAAATACAATAGTACTGGCCTTTATATTTACCCATGTTGTTACCCTGAGATCTTTATTTCTTCATGTAGCGTCTATCTATTGTCTATTGTCCTTTCCTCTCAACCTGCAGAACTTCTTAGCATCTCTTGTAGGGCTGGTCTAGTGGTGTTGAACTCCCTCAGTTTTTGTTTATCTGGGAATATATTAATCTCTCCCTCATTTTTGAAAGTTTTGCTGGATATAGAATTCTTGAGTAACATTTTTTCTTGCTTTTAGCACCTTAAATATGTCATCCCACTGTCGTTTTGCCTCCATGGTTTCCAATAAGAAATCAGCACTTAATCCTGTTGAGGCTCCCTTGCATATAACATGTTACTTCTCTCTTGGGGCTTTCAGAATCCCCTCTCCGCCCCCCTTTTTTGGCATTTAACAGTCTGATTGTAATATGCTGCAGCATGGATCTATTTGGGTTTATCCTGTTTGGAGTTTGTTGCATGTCTTGAATGCCTTTCGTTAAATTTGGAAAGTTTTCAGCCTTTATTTCCTTGAATATTCAATGTATATGTTGGTATGCTCAATGGTGTTCTACAGGGTCATCAGGTTTGTTCACTTTTCTTCATTCTTTCTTCTTTCTGGTACTCAGAATGAATGATTCAACTTCACTGCAGTTTTCTTCTGCCAGCTCCAATCTGCTGTTGAACGCTCTAGGGAATTTTTAATTTCTGTTACTGTGGTTTTCAGTGCTGTTTGCTTCCTTTTCATTAATTCCATCTCACTATTGATATCTCCTTGTGTTCATCTAATATTTTCCTGATTTCCATTTGTTTTCCTTTAGCTCTCTGAGAATATTTAGGGGACTTTTCAAAATCCTTTGTCTGGTATGTCCTTCTCATTGATGGTTTCTAATGCTTTCATCTCCTTTGCCTGGATGATCACTTCCTGTTTCTATGTTTGTTTTGTGACCTTTTGTTGAAAGCTGGACAGTGTGATAATGTGCTGGTGCCGAAATCTAGACTCTGCAGGGTTTGTACCTTAAGCTTGTATCCAGCTGATATTATGACTGAGTTATCCTTGAATGCTAGTAGCTAACAACAAAAAAGAGAGAGAGAGAGAGAGAGAGGGAGAGAGAGAGAGAGAGAGAGAGAGAGAGAGAGAGAGAGAGAGAGAGAAAGCAAGCACATTTCCCAGTCTTCACAGATTGACCTGTGCAAGCGCTCTCCTTCAGGGCTTATCCATACAGAATAGTTTCAGGCCAAAGTGCAGGGGCCTCCCTGATCTTATCTGCACATAAGTTTTTTCTGGGGCACATGCATGTGGCCCTAGGCATTCCCCATTCACGTGTTTACAACTGTCCCTTCTTCCCTAGGAAACAGTTTCCTTATAGTCCCAGGCAGTACACTGTATGTCCTGTAGCCAACACGCTGACTTTTCATAATATAATTTATGACCTAAGTATAGTGAAATATAGATATAAAATTGTTTCAAAGTCAAATATTAAGTTGAGGGTTACATGGCATTTCAGATTATTAAAACTACTGCTCTGTTCTGTCATAATGGAGAAGAGCAAAGAGTCAGTCAATGTATTCTATTCAAAGAGCAAAAAGGCCCAAAGGGGTGATATTTTCACCCTCTAGGTTCTAGTTTTATGAGAAAAAAAGGCCAGTAAATAAGCTAATATTAAAATTATTTTTAATATTAATTTCAATCAGGATAACAAGTATACATTTTTTAAACATTAAAAAGAAATACAGGCTTATGATAAAAATCAGAGCTCCCTTGCCCTAACCCATTAGCATCCTTGAGTCCCGCTTCTTACAGGTAGGCAAGCACTTGGAACTCTTCTAGACATTTTGCTGGTATTTCCTTCCATATTTTTAAATTGTAAATGTGCTGCTTTTTTAAATTTTCTTCATTTTAGAATTGTGAATAGTCTTCCTACTATAGAAGAGAAGAATTTAGTTTCTATGTTATAGACACACTTATACACAGTCACTCACATTCATCCTCCAATATGATATTTCACCTGTTTTGGATAAATTAATACTTGAAATTTATGTTGATTTGCCTTTGTAAACAGTGTTAAATATTGCTCATAGCTAAACCTCAGAGTTTACTATAACTACATATCCTTTGTTATTTATTTATTTTTAAAATTTTGTTTTATTTTTTACATATCCTTTTGTATGCAATGCTTTGTTTTTCTTGAAGTTAGTAATTACCTCATTTGTTACATTTGTTCACATTTTTAGATGCCTCATACTAATCCCTCCATCCTCTTATAAAACTCCTCTCAGTGTAGGTAAACACATGAAGCTATCAGATCTGTTCTCCTTATTGTTTGAATCCAGGTCTCCAGCATTCTCCATCCTGTGTTTCCACTCTGAACTAATTGCTCTCTAGATCTACTGCACCATGTTTCCCTGGGTCTCCCTTTCACCACTCTCCTATGTTGGATTATCTGTTTCCTGGGTCATTTTTTCTTGGTTTACTCCCTTGTTTTATGGAAGTGCACCCTTTATTAGCTTTCTGAGAAAAGGGCCACGGAAAGTAAATTTGTTGAGATTTTGCAAGTCTGAAAAATGTCTTTAGCTTGTCCATTTAACTGACAGTTTGGAAACCCTTTTCCTTCAGAATTTGGAAAGCATTGCTCAGTTTTCTTCTAATCCCCAATGGAGTTTTTGAGAAGTCTGCATACCTGATTCCTGATCATTTGCATTTTCCTCTGGACATTTTTGAGATCATCTCTTTATCCCTAGTGCTCCAAAATTTCACAGTGAGTCATCTTTTTAAAATCCTGTGCTCTGGGTACTTGGTGCAAATTATCCTGAACTATTTTTACAAGTTTTACTTATTCATGGAATGTTCTCTTTTTATCCTGTCCTTGTTTCAAGGATGCAATATCTCCTTCTAATTCTTCAAGGATATTAACTTTATTTTTTTTGAAGTTTTCTTATGCTTTATGCATTATTACAGTTTTAGTGCTTTTCTGCATTTTTTTTTCTGTTGGGTTAGTTAAATATCCAATATTCATGTTAGCAGCTTTCTTCAAATGTCTGAAGACCTTTGGCTTTCTCTTCATATTTTATATGCCACCCTTATAAACTGCCTGGATGCTCTGGTTACATATTAATTATAATTCTCAAGAGCTTGGACTCTGGAGTCAACTAGACATGTGTTCAAGTTCCTCTTATTCTTTATCTCTGTGACCTTGGGCAGGTGACCTGACCTCTAAAATCCTCCTTTCCTTTTAGGTTAAAGCATAAAGAATGGAACGGGCTGGGAGCAGGGGGAGGCACCTGGATGACCCTCAGAATGAGTGCTCCTGAGATTTTGCACCCTTGGCACTTCTGCCTTGCTCTAGTCCAGGCCCTGGTAATGGGCTTGCCTGGTGGCTTTGAAGATTCAACAGGATAAGACATGGGAGGTACTTGACACAGAGCCAGCACATGGTAACTCCTCAGTAAACATGAGCTGCTCATCTTTGGACAAATGATTTAACAGCTATTAATGGGAAACATTTATTTAAAATCCAGAGTGCATTTGGTGCTATGACCATGAAGCAAGAGGACTGGAAAAGAGGGGAAAAGGAGAGGGGACTGAAAGAAAAAAAAAAAGCCTGAGGAAAAGAATATGGTGGTAAAAGTAAAGAAAACAAAGGGAAAACAATCAAAATCTAACCAAGGAAGACCAACCTGGGAGACAGAGAACAATATAAAGGAAATAGGCTGCAACTTGGAAGATTTTATTGGTGAAGAGAAATGCCTGTATCATAATGAGGAATGATTTAATAAGAAAAGTCTGGATTCATTTTCTCTTAGGAAAAGCAGGAGTGATTGATTCTTTGAAACCTGCCTGAAGGAAGAAAACCAGTCTCAGGCCAGGGTGAAAATGATCTTTTATAATTTGTGTCCCCTGGATTTTAATACATGCCAGTCACTGCTTCAGCTTCTCCATATTTTAATCGATCACGAGTCTTCTGGGCTTGTTCTTCCAGGTGATTTGAGCCAGGAGCCGGCAAGTATATTGGTCTGAGAAACAAATAAACAAACACTGGAGACTCTTGCCATCCTAAAGATTATGGAAAATAAAATCGTTATGAAGAAGGAAAGAAAGAAAATGCCCCAAACAGCAGAACCAAGTGGAAAAGTAGGAGACATTTAGAAAAACATAAGCATCCAAGGAAATTATTTTCTTCTCCAAATTCATAGTCCTTTCCAATTTGAGAGCACTGTTGCTGGGCTCACTTCAGTGTGTGCCCCGGAATTGATTACGGATAAGCTTTCAGGGTTGCCCTTGATGCGCTTTACCCTGTTGCCTGTGTGCTGTGGCTTCCCTGGACAGGCCGTGGAACAGGCCATAGGGAGCTAGCAGCCACGAGGCTGAGACAGAGATGGCCTGCCTCAGAGAGAATGCAGAAGGGACTGGCCACAGGAGAACTTGGCTGCCAAAAATAGAGGCAGCATTTGTTCCATAAAACGTTTGGCCTTCTTAGAATCCCATTGTTTCTTTGCGTTTTGGGGGCATTTAAGGAAGTGACTGAAAAAATCAAAGCTGTTTAAAACTGAAATAAAGCACTACTTTGGAGTGGGGGTGTACTGTCTGAAACCTTTCCCGAGGGGGCTCCCAGGGTCCTGGCCTGAGGCATCGCGGACAGAGCTGGGACTTCTAACCCTGTGTACTGGGCCAGCTGGGCAGAAGGCAGCCCCTTCTGTGAGGCCAGGAGCA